>JAOXJP010160943.1:0-26933 GCA_025762735.1 Platanus orientalis
GGATGAGGCAATGTACAGTACCCACCAAATGACAGGTGGGTACCATCTCACTTGGATAAATATTAATTACCATCCGGCATAAAAGGCTTCATTTCGGACTTCGAAGTAGTTCAAACGGATTTCAATAATATGCAGGGACTTGAATCTAAGGATGGTAAACCGCTGTAAACCAACACAAGTAGTGAATATGCAAGGGCCACCAATCAAAAGGGTCCTACTTGGAAATATTTGATTTAAAGGTTGGGATTGGCGTGGGCTGTAGCCTTGAACTAACCAAATCGAACCAAAGCAATGTAGTGGTGAAAATTACACTGAGTCAACATGAGCCTGTAATGTAAGGTTTTCAATAGTAAGAAAAAGATATTGCTAAAGCTGTTTTTGATAATCTAGAGTATTAGAGAAATCTGAATTGATGGAGTAATCTCATATTGTAACCGTCCCATGAATTTTTCTTCCATTCAAATTTAAATTTAAAATATTTTGAATTTGAATTTTGGCACAATTTCAAAGCCTGAGTAATTTCATCTTGTAACCACTCTATAAATCTCCCTTTCATTCAAATTTAAATTTTAAATGTTTTAAATTTGAATTTTGAAAATTGTAACCTCTCATTTTCACTCCTATTGTACAATTATATATTGATATAAAATCTCATGAAAATAGTAAAGAAAAATTATATCAAAGTCATTCTTTTACATGGTATCAGAGTCCTACATACCCAACGGTAGTACAATGGCATCTTCAACCACCAATCCCTATCACCACCAATTTCGTCTCTACCCCAATTAACATCAATTATTTTGTCTCTCTCAAGCTTGACTGCTAAAATTTTCTGCTATGGCGTGCTCAATTCCTCCTCTTTTTCGAGGCTATGAATTACAAAGGTACGTTGATGGCTCTTATCCTTGCCCACCAACATTCATTTTCCAACCCGAAAACACCATCAATCTTGAATGTGTTGCAAGGAAAAAACAAGCTAACATCCTTTTAGGATGGATTCTCTCATCTCTCACTGAACTCGTTTTTGCCTAAGTTTACCTCTGCCGCCGTTTGGCAAACCCTTGATCGTATCTTTGCCTCCAAATCACGAGCTCGAATAATGTAACTCAAGCTTAAATTGCAAACCATGAAGAAATGAAATCTATTCATTTTAGATTACCTTTAAAAGATTAAAACTCTAGTTGATAGCCTAGTTGCTACAACCTAACCCATCCCCGAACCCAATCTTATCATTTACATTCTTGGTGGTTTACCCATTGAGTATGACTCTTTTGTTACCTCTATCACAACTTGACTTGATGACATCTCCCTTGAAGACCTTACTATCAAGCTTCAAAATCAAGAACTGCGTCTCAATCAACACGCACCACTATTCTTTATACACCAGCCTCAAGCCCATGTAGCTTATACAACTCCTTAATTTAACAACCGCAGTTGGGGACTTAACCATGGACGAGGAAGAGGCCGTGGAGGACCCTCAAGAAGGTTAAACCAAAATAGAGTAAAATTTTCTATTGTTTTCCAATTGTGCAAACGGTCTAACCATCAAGCGGCTTAATATTGGTACCGGTTCAATCTCTCCTACAACAACAACAATTCACCAACACCATCAGCCTTTACAGCTTCTATATAATCTTCTTATAACTCCAACTGGTACCTTGATTCGGGTGCAACAAATCATTTGACTGCAAGCCTCAAGAACTTGAATTTTCATTTAGACTACCAAGACACCAAAATTGTCAAAATTGGAAATCAGACGGGTTTGCGCATTTTCCATACTGATTCCTTCTCCATCAAAACTCCTCATAAATCTCTTTCTTTAAATACAATTTTGCATGTAGCTTTAATCACACACAATTTACTTTCTATCTCTCAATTCACTTGTGATAACCATGTTTATTTTGAAATTTACCCAAACTTCTTTGTTGTTAAGGATTTGAAGTTAGGGAATTAACTTCTTACACAGACCAAATAAAGAAAGCTTATACTATTTGGAGTGTACAAGTAGCCAATAATGTCCATCATCCTCTCCTTACGCTTTCATTGGTGCAAGATCTTCTTTTGACACATGGCATCGAAGACTTGGACATCTAATGATGCACATTTTCCATCATGTTGTTTATCATAATTCTCTTTATCTTGCTAATAAGAAAGAATCTTTTTGTTCATTTTATCCATTAGACAAGAATCATAGATTACCTTTTGCTCTTAGTTCTACTATTTACAAAGCTCCTTTAGAGCTTGTCATATGTAACATTTGGGGTCTATCCCCCATTATCTCAAATAATCAGTTTCAATATTTATTCACTTTCTTGATGTTTATAGTCATTTCAATTAGATTTTTCCACTTAAACTCAAATCTGATGCATTGCAAACATTTATTCATTTTAAAACAAAAGTTGAAAATCTTCTCGGTCACAAAATTCAAAAATTCCAAACTGATGGTGGTTGTGATATTCAAAAATTTAAATCTATCTTTAACTCTTGTGGCATTGAACACCGTATTTCTTACCCATACACTCAAGAACAAATAAACTTGTTGAAAGAAGACAACGTCATATTGTTGAAACTGGACTCATCCTCATGGCCATGATATCTATTCCTATTTCTTATTGGGATGATGCATTTCACACTATCATTTATCTTTTAAATAGGTTGGCTACTCCAGTTCTTAAAAATAAAATCCCTCATGAAATCATTTTTTTATAAAAAAACTGGATTACAATTTTCTCAAAGTTTTTTGTTGTGAATGTTTTCCACACATTTGTTCTTATAATGCCCACAAGCTCATTTATCACTCACTTCCATGTGTTTTTCTTGGCTACAATACTGCTCACAAAGGGTATAAATGTCTTCATATTCCCACCAGTCATATTTGTATTTCCCGCCATGTAATCTTTAAGGGAGAAAAATTCTCTTTCTAACAACATAGTCCCACCACTCCAAATATTACATCCACATCCCTTCCCCCACCTATCCTAACTAGCCATCTTTTACCTCTTTCACAAATACTAGGCCTCTTACCCCCACCTCTTCACACTCCACCTTAACCAATTACTCCCACCCCACTTCCACTATCCACACCTCCAATACCACTTACTTTAACACCTCCACTTGAGCCCACATTTGAGACTTCACATCAATTAAATGAGACTCACCCTAATCCCCCTTTTTCTATGTCCACACATTCTATGATCACTCACTCCAAAGTTGGAATTTCCAAACCAAAAGCCTTCTCTGCCACCAAACATCCTCTTCCCTCTCATCTCCTTGAACCAACTTGTTTTACCACCGCCAACAAAGATCCCAATTTGAGGAATGCTATGGTTGAAGAAATAAATGCCTTGCAAAAAAATAAAACCCGACCCTTAGTTCCACCTCATCCCAATCAAAATATTATTGGGTGCAAATGAGTTTTTCAAATAAAGAGAAAGGCTAATGGTTCCATTGAACAGTATAAAGCCTGCTTTATCGTGAAAGGTTTTCACCAGAGGAGTGGACTTTGAAGAAACTTTCAATCCTGTAGTTAAATCTTGCACCATCGGCACCATTCTCTCTACAACAGTCTCAAAATGATGGCATATTTACCAATTAGATGTTCAAAACGCATTTCTTCATGGAACACTTAATGAAGAGGTATACATGTAGCAACTACCCGGATTCACTGATCCTAATGCTCCTAGTTATGTTTGTAGACTGCACAAGACACTTTATGGGTTTAAACAAGCCCTACAAGCATGGTATTATAAGTTTTAGGCCTTTCTCACTCAATTTAGATTCATTGGTGCTAAGTCTAACACATCACTTTTTATCAAATCCTCATCATGTGGTATTCTTTATTTACTAGTTTGTGTTGATGAAATTATCATTATTGGATCCTCTCCTTTGCTTGTACAAAATGTGATTCAAGCTCTTCATTAAGCCTTCTCCATCAAAGATCTTGGTTCTTTACATTATTTCTTGGGCATTGAGGCCACTAGAGGCCCTCATGGACTATTTCTCTCTTAGCAAAAGTATATCATTGACTTACTCACTACAACAAAAATGGATCAAGACAAACTATGTCGCACTCTAATGGAAACCAATCTAAAATTGTCCAAGCATGATGGATATCCACTTTCGGATGTCACTTTATATCGAAGCACTATTGGAGCTCTACAATATCTCACCCTCACCAAACCAGATATTAGTTGCTTTGTCAATTAAGTATGCCAATTTATGCAGCAGTCCACTAACATTCATTGGACCGCAGTCCAAAGAATTCTACGGTACTTGAAGTTCACCATCGATTATGGAATTCTACTCAAACACTCTCCCAATTTTAGCATTCATGTCTTCATGGATGCTGATTCGACTTGTTGTCCTGATGATCATTGCTCTCAAAGTGGCTATTTTATTTTTCTTGGTCCAAATCTCATTTCCTGGAGCTCAAAAAAGCAATCCACCGTCTCTAAGTCCAACACTAAATTCGAATATTGTGGTATTGATCTTGTTACTGCTGAAGTTATATGGATCCAATCTCTTATCAAAGAACTACAATTTTCCTAATCTCGGCCCCCAACCTTATGGTGTGACAACCTCGGTGCTATTTACCTCACCACCAATCCCATTTTTCATGCGTTAACCAAGCACATTGAAATAGATTTTCATTTTTTTCACAAAAAAGTGGTTGCAAAGGACATTGACATTCACTTCATATCCTCTCAAGATCAAGTTGTAGACATCATGACCAAACCTCTTGGTACTACATGCTTTACTTTTCTTTAAAACAAGCTCATCGTCTTACCAAGGCCGTTTAGCTTGAGGGGGCATATTAGAGAAATTTGAATTGATGGAGTAATCTCATCTTGTAATCGTCCTATAAATCTCTCCTCCATTCAAATTTAAATTCAAAATATTTTGAATTCGAATTTTGGCACAACTTCAAAGCTTTTGCAATTTCATCTTGTAACCCCCCCATGAATCTCTCCTCCATTCAAATTTAAATTTTGAATGTTTTAAATTTGAATTTTGAAAATTGTAACATCTCCCATTTTCACTCCTATTATACAACTACATATTGATGTAAAATCTCATGAAAATAGTGAAGGAAAATTATACCAAAGTCATTCTTTTACATAGAGAAAAGATATTTCTGCTATGGATTATATTAGAAACAACATTGGCTTTATCATTTTCCTAAGAGACATGATACTACCTAGCCTGCTTTTGATATTTTCGGTCCATGGCTCTATTTGAACAATTGCCTAGTGCCTACATTAAAATGGAACTAGGCATGAAGTTATTAAAAGAGGCTCGGGCGTGCAATTAGAATAAGATAAAAAAAGATAGTGACAATTAATTGAAAAGATTGTAATTAATTTGAGACTTTTTAAAAGAGGACGACTATCGGGGCCATATTAGCTCCATAGACGTTTAAAGCTAATGGGGTGCACTTATAACACTAACATAAGCTTTGATTTTAAGAATGAAAAGCTCTTTTTTTGGGGGTGGGCAAAAGCCCATTCTTTAGTGCTAGGAAATAGTGTTGGGAAACCACACTTTCCCTATTATCTTGTGAAAATCAATGGAGCAAAACAAAATTCCATACAATAACAATTGAAATAGTTAGTCAAAATTTTACTCTAAGTACTTGACAGACTAAAAATTTTAATAAATATTTTTTAGATTATTTTAAGGTCTTTGATGTCTTCAATCTACAAGTCCTCTCATCAAGTTAATGATGTCTTGGAGCTTGGTGTGGAAGTTGATGAATTGCTCGTCATCTTCCATCTAAAGGGCCTCAAACCTAGAGGTGAGCATCTAAAGCTTAGATTGCTTGACCAGGTTTATTCATTTGTGGGTAATCTCAAGGAGGTCCTATGCTTTCTTAGTCATTACAAGGCTGGATACTCTTCTGAACTCATCTTGATTGAAGGCACAGACTATAGCATTCGGTGCCTTGTAGTTAGCAATGTATGCTTTTTGTTTATTAGCCTCTCATTCAACTTCGGTTTTGTCTTTTGGTTTGGAGTACCCTTTTCCTAAGCAGACCAAACACCAAATTCCAAGGATCTCAAGCATATGGTCATATGAGCCTTCCTATATGTGTGATTTGTCCCATCAAAGAAGAGTGGTCAGATCGTGACATAACTTTCATCCTTGGAGGTCATGGCAATTTAGGGACAAATAAAAGATCTACTTGAGTTGTTAAGCCCATAAGAGAGCAACCTGCTCTGATACTAATTGTAATTCTAAGTCCTAAACTATCCTAAATGGGGTGAATAAGATATTCTAATTTTTCAATCTTTTTTTTAATTTACCCTCTTGATGATTAATGTAGTCAAGTTAAGATGATTGAAAGAAAGTATAATTTGTTGATTGATTATCTTAATATCGATGCATGTTATTCAATGGATGATATGACCATGAAAATACTTACAAGAAAAAAAAGATGTAACAATGAAAATAAAACAAAGATGGCACAAGACACAATTTAAAGTGGTTCGACAATGTTGCCTATGTCCGCTACCAAAAGCTCCAACCTGAACTGATTAATTTTATTAACAATACTTTGTAACAGTACAAAAGAAAATTAATCACAAAAGTCCACCTACTCAATAGTTTGGTAACTCCAGTAAATTTGGTGTCTAGCCCCGATGACTCCGGCGAGGGTCAAAGGATGCCGCTGGTGACTCCGGCGAAGGCACAACATATTTTAGAGAATTAATGAGGTGTAGTAATAAATTTATCAATATTTCATGCCTCTTTGTAGACATTAAGTATAACTATGTAGAGCACAATCAATGATTTCTCAAGATATATAAGAGGAATAAATGTTAATGGCCTCTAACTAGACAAATTTGACTATTTAATTCGAGTTTAATGTCACATAAATGAGTTCAAGTATGCCAATAATGCACAAAAAGCTCCAAAAACATAGTAATTAAGATTACGTTTTTATGGCTCTAATTTTCAGAGCTTTGGTGGTTTTGCAAGGTTTGAAAACCTAAATCACAATCCCCAGATGACATGAACTTCAATCAAGAGCAATGGATTGTGGGCAAGCACTCTCACACTTTAAATCAAAGCAAAACACTTCTTTAACACTCCACAATAAACCCTAGAAAGATTCTATAGCCGCAATAACCTTAAGCATATAACTGTAGAGAGTTATTTTTCTCGAGAGTTTTATCCCATTTTATAGAAGGTTGAAGAACCCTAATCATCTAAGGTCGCAATGGTCAAGAATCTCACATATTTGGTAAAAATATGCATAAAATTGAGATGAAATTTCCAAATCTGGGACCTGGGATCGATCCATGAAAACTAGGATCGATCCCACTTTTTCTATGATCAATCCTAGTGGTCTAGACTGCGCAGACAGGGAATTGCCTATCTTGGATCGATCACACTTTTCTGGGATCGATCCCATAATTCTGGGATCGATCCTAGGATTCTAAAACTTTGATTTTTGATTCTTTTAGATTTTAGACATGCCCTAGAGCCTTAGATAAAATCTATGTATCCCACAATACCTATATTTCATTCTTTAACATCTATTAATTGAAATTCCAAAATGCGATCCTAAGAATCCTAGAGGGGGGTGAATAGGATCACTATATTTATTCAAAATTTCTTTCATAATTTAATCCTTTTTATTTACCTTAAATTTAACTAAAAATGTAGTAGAATAGAAACAAATAAACCAAGTAAATCCAATCTAAGTCCCCTCTAATTTATTTAACTCGCAATACAAATGAATGACTTAAATAAATTAGGAAGTTGTTGCTAGTGTGCCATGGGGCTTCGCCATTACATATAGTTTCATTTACTAGAGTGGGAGCAGGGTAACTAGTTGCACTTTAAAGATACTAATAAGATAAACAAGGCAAATGAACCAAGCACCACAACTCAAGTATTTTATAGTTGTCCAGCACTCCGAACCTACATCCACTCACAACCAGCTCACCCATGAGCCCTTATATTTTTATTAATAGTTCTAAAAACTATTATAGGAGCAAATATAAAAACATAAAATTTACCTACAAGTATCCATATAATCCTCCGCCTTGTAGATGTGTTCCCAGTGTCTTCGATGGGCATGCTCTATCCAATAACTTTGATGGTCTATGTTTCACTTGGCTTCGACAAGTATGGTGAGAATCTGCCTCCGATGGCCCTGATGAAAGTTGTTAACTTAATTTAGGAGGATGAAAACTCCTTCCTTGATTTGGGTTACCTCTTGCATAGGTTAATTTGACTGTGTAAACTAACCCTCTTTCTTCTAAAGGATATGACTAAGTATATAAGAAGCTTTTACAATACCTTGGAATGGATTTGACCATTTAGACAACTCTCAAAGGTCACACGTTCACAATGATTTTACTGTAAAACTCACGTAACTTGATTTCCACAAAATGCTTTAATCCTTGGGATTTTATCCATATTTATAGTGGAAAATCCTCCTCAAAGAGTCCTCCAACGGTTATAGAAAAAATGATAAAGAAAAAACTAGCTGTTAGAGATAACTCACAAATCTAGAAAACCAAATTTCTTGCCAATGACCAACCATTCCTGACTAAATGATTAGTTTCCCTATGATTGATCATTCTTTTACCAATGACCTTTCATTGGTCATGTTTTCATTTTCAAAAAGAGATCTCTAAGCCCTTTGATGTAAGTACTTACGGACCTCGAAAGGAAATTTGGATCAAAAGTTATGGCCGTTTTAAGGTTGGCCATTTTTTTTCTTTTCAATATTATTATTATTTTACTTAGTTTTTTGCCAATGACCTATTGTTTTTACAATCAATGTGGGACCTTCTATAGAGTTTGTGTGGGTCGTTTGAACCCATTCTAAGTCCACCTAAGGTCATAAATGACCCAATTCATAGTCTAACAAATGTGAAACTTTTTTCAAAATTTCAGTTATCATTTTAAGTCCATTGTTCCATAAGTTCATAGGTCCATACCCAAACTCCCACTACCATTTATCAACCTTTGCCAATTTACCTTTGAGCATATGATTAATTTCTTGAGGTGACTTTGCACTAGAGCTTGAAACATCTTGGAATCTTCGATGAAGCTTGTCTCTTTATGCATGTGATTTTCTAGGTTTCTTCATTTGAAGCTTCTTCCTCTTTGACTTTGACTTACATAACTTATAAATTGCATACAAAGTCCTATGCATACAAGTTTTGGAATGGACACTATTGATAGTACAAAATTCATAACATTAATGAATTTAAGCTCTTTTAAACCATTTTTGTGAGAGGCTTGCCTTTCTAAGTCAAGGATTGGTCTTCTAAGCCAACTTGGGATGTGTTTGGTCAAACTCATCCACTCACTTACCTTTCCATACTTGTGTATCTTTGAAGGATGACAAGTTAAGGCTTGTGTCTTTGTTCTTGAGATGTCCCATGGCTTTCTCTTGAAACATGTCTCTGTATAGGTCCATTCTTCCATCTTATGCCTTGGCTTTTGTCTTGGACTTACAGAAACCCTATAAACATTACATTACAACTGAAGCCTACTACATTTTAAATAAAGACAGCCTTTTTGTACATGGAGTTTGATAATATCTTCAACAAAAATGTAATTAAGCATTCGTAAGAGGAAAAGTGTTATCTTACATTTTTTTAGAAAGTCCAATGTGGTGTTTTGGGACCAATAAAATGAATTAAGAGTGAGGGAAACAAAGATAACTCACAAACTGGTCAAGTCCTAAACATGTCCTAAGAGCGTATTTGGGGTAACTTCATATGCAAATCTGTACCAATCCTGAAAGAGTTTGAGTACATACCATACATCATTAGAAAGATCTAGGAGTATACTTTCTAATATGATAGATGGTGAGTGAAGTAGAGTTTTCTAAAGAAAGTTATGACTGTTTAAGTACAAAGTGTCCATGCTAAGAAAAATCTGAAAATTTTGAGGACTCGAATTTTTTTTTTAATGGCTCGAGCTTCTCTCGAGAAAAATGGTGTTTGGGTATGTCTCAGCATGAGGGCTCGAAAATATGTAGAAATCCACCTTAGGATTCGTGCTCGCACAGGATGAGCTTGTTTCCTTTGGGACCCTTATGGGATAACCCTAAACCTTATATTTACCTCTTTTAGGGTTTGTATGACATAAAGAAAGGAATATTATAGAGCGGAAGAGACTTTAGAAAATTTTGGAGAAATGAGGATAATCTTCTTCTCTAAGAGCTTGGTAAGTGCTTAAAAACTTAGATTTAATATAGATTAGGGTTTACCTTCAGTTTCTTATCTTTTATTTATAGATTTTGGTTATGAAACTATGGTTTAATTACAAAATTGGGAAAAACATCGAAAGAGAAGCAAGTTATGAAAGAATAATATCTTGGAAGCTAAAGTTTTAGCTAGTATAGGTGAGTGGATATGTAGTATATATATGTATACCCTTTCCATTCTTAGGTTCCTAAAAATACTATTTCATATTTTATGTTTGAGGATTTGTTGATTTAATCTTCATGGAATTGATTTGGTGAATGGATGTGCATGTTATGCATAATCTCCCTCTCCCTAGGATCTTGGATTTATTGAGGATGCTTGAGCTTTGTTTATTGAATTTATATTCAACCCCTATAAGAATGTGGATTCTAGCTCCTTTGATATAAGCATACTTGAAAGGATTATTTTACTCTATTTCTATGTGTTCTTGAAATATGGATTTAATTATATGATGATAGTGTCATATTTTCACGAGTTTGGTAATGTTTACTTTAGTTGGAAGGTTTATGAAGTTGGAATCACATGATTTGGATGAAGTGTAAGGTTTCTTATGGTGTATCTTTGTTTACCCATTGATTTCTCTTTGAAATCCTTAGATATTTGTTCCCTACCTATTTGATAAAATGTCACATGATTTGTTCTCCATTATTTGTGTATCTTTAACATGTCTATCCGCTATTTGCATTAGTTCATTGCTCTCTTTAGTAAATTTCTTTTGATTCATGTTTAACCATGATGAATTGTGTTAATTCTATCGATCCTCATATTACTATATTAGACTTTGCTTCATATGATAGCTTTTGGTGGCATGAGCATATTGTCTTTGACATGGTTTATTCTTGTGCTTTTATGAGGCATCTTACTTAAAATTCTACACAAGTTTTAAAGCACTTGAGTTATATGGTTTTTATTATTGATGGGATGGTATGAAAAGGTTTTGTAATCATGATCCTATTTGTCCTGAGAATTATGTTAAGCATATTCATTTGTATATTGGTATTTGGCCCCTTACATGTGATTTATCTCTTTGGTTTTGGACTCTTTGTGAGATAAGATATATGAATATTTTCAAATGGTATACTTAGATAATATTACTTTACTTTACATAAGCATGGTTTTAACATTTGGTTTTAGATACGTTGATTTGATATGATACCCCTTTGTAAGAACATGCCCTTTTAGGCCCGAAGACCTCCAAGTGGGTTAATCCTTATGATCCTCAAGTACCCTTCCGTCAGGTCACATCAATAGGCAAATGGGCACTAATTTTTTTGGAGATTTATTATCTACTGTCTATATGACCCTAGAGACCTTTATTTGGGTTGGCTAGATGGCCTTAGAGATCTCTTATGTGAATTGTCTTTCTTGAGTTTGGAGACCCCTTTTTGGGTTGATCCTAATGGTCCATTATGTGTATACCTAGTTATTGGGCTTTATAAATGGTGTCATTAGGTACCCAATCACCAAGTCACATTAATAGGTGAAGACAACCCTAGTGGTTAAATATATGCATGCTTAGTCACTAGGTATTTATAAATAGTGTCATCAGGTACCTAATGATTAGGTCATATTAATAGGTGAAGATGACCCTATGCCGGAGACCCTTACATAAATGGGTTATATTTTTTGTCTTGTCGAAGATCCTTACATGGGTTATATGTTTTGTTTTTTCGGAGACCCTTATGTGGGTTATGTGATATGTTTTGTCGAAAACCCTTACATGAGTTATCTGTTTCGATTTGTTGGAGACCCTTATGGGTTAGCATGTTGAATATGATATATAACACATGTATGATTTTATTTGGTTTACTTTGGACACTCATATGGTTATTTTGTGGCATGTGCATACTCAAATCATAGTAAAGATACATGTTTAGTATATTTGATATACTCACATATCTACTTTGATTCCTTACTCTATCTTGATTCTCCCTATTTGTTGTTGCAAATATCTTTGGTCTCCTTTGTGTGGCATAAATTGCGTATCATTTACTAAATCAATCAAGCTTACCCTAATTTGACACCACCTTATAGATGAGGAGTAGGAGGACAGATTTTTTCATGGCCGCTTGAGATGTGGATAAGTGACGAGTTAGCGGTCAGACTTTTGTTTGCTTTTTAGTTCTTAGCACACTTTAGATTGGAGATGTACTCTTATTTTGGTACCTTGTTATATCCTTTATGGGTGGAAATTATTATATTGTTATTGGCATGTCGAGACCGTTTACTTTGGATTAGTAGTGATATGGATATGATACATTTTTATATTTCCACTATACTTTGGTTTATCATATTGTTATTAGCATTCTGCTATGATGTGCTTGATTAAATGGACTTAAAGGTTAAATAAGAAAAAAATTAAATTTATATAGGAAGTGACAAATGATTTGGTGTTACACTCCAAAAATGGGATCTCTCGACCATGAGATACAGATTCAGGGTATGCCATCCGTATCATGGATCTGAATTCAGGCACGAACCACGACTTGTAAATCTATGTCGTGACATGTTTTCCTTCTTTGTTTGGGATATGAATGAAGATTCAAGATTTTCTAATTTCTTTGCCTTGACATTTACCCTTAATTTTATTTCCTTCTGCCCCAATCCTTCCCTTATTCAAATGAAGCCACTTGGCTAAACGAACTCACCAGTTAAAGGTCCAAGGCAAGGGAGTTGCTACAAAGCATATAGACATCACTACCTGTCAATCTCAACAATGAGTGATGCCCTTTGAAACCGTCGTTTCCTATGACAAACAAGTTGTTGAGAAGCCATCATCTACTATAACTATAAGGCAAACAATTGGTCTATATTCAATGATATGCACTATTCTGTAAACAAAAGTATTTATTTCATATAAATAACATACTTAAAATTGAAATGAAAATAACCACTTACTTGACTGGATGATTTGACAATAAATCAATACCGAATTGATCAAGGCTGGTGTTTGACACTATGTCCTTAAGATAGAATTTTCCCCTCGCATTGGTGGTTACGAACTCTTCGAGCGTCTACCTCCCAAGACACAATGATCTATACACATAAAAGAAGCACTACAATTTGTGTGCCTGACGAATCAAACTTGTGTTGTACTCTCTCTCTTAGAACACGAACACACTATCATGCTCCCTACATGCCTAATTTGGACATCCTCTATGATGCCTAAAGGAATACTACGGATTTTGAATTTGGAATTGAGTTGAATTGAAAAATCAAATTGAGTAATAAAATGAAGGAGGAACGTATATTTATAGACTTGTTCATGTCTGTTCTGAACAGACATAAGGACACAACCTTTGGTGTTCGAATAGACATGAATGCAGAAAGTTACAATTTAGTAGCCACCTACACATCCGTACGAAATAGGCATGTGTGAAAAGGGATGATTTAAGGGACACCTATGTCTGTATGGAATAGACATGTGTCAATAGGTGTGATTTAATAGTCACATGTGTACCTATTCAGTCCAAATAGTCACCAGGAACGGACACAGCCCCACAAGGGCAAAACTGTGAAACCCGTAATCAGACACACCCTTTTTACCAATTTTACCAGTGTTTAACTAAGCACCTTTAGAGATAATTTCTCATTTACCCATTAACAGTTTTGAGCAATTAAGCATACGGTGTTATTCTCTTCATTGAGGTGAACACGAACCCATGTGGACCCGCCTCAAACAACTTGTTGGTCCCACTTTTATTTTGGCTCAAACATGCTCACCCAGTCAGATTTGAATCTGGGCACAGAAAAATTTGGACACTTTCAAAAACGTTTCCAACACAAGCCACAGCCCCTTGCTGCGACATTGTCATCCAGGTTACATCTCGGGTTGAATTCAAGACAATAACCTAACAGTACTATTAGCATCGTGATATGTGCTGAATACTCACTACATGGGATACATGCATATGCGGTTTGCCACATCTATCTGTTGTTGTAGAATGACCACATCTATGGCCAGAGTAATAGAGTACATAATATCCACCTTATAGATCCGTTGCCATTATCAACCATGGTGATCAGTAGAGTGAAAAGGGTGGATGTTCTTTACATCAAAAGATTCAAGTCATTTTGCTCAGTGTGATGCCTCTCTAGGATCGACGTCAGGCACCAATTAGATTTGAATTTTTTTTTTTTTATGAGTTTAAGCCGTATTAGTATTTGAAGAGGATATCAAAATATCAAATCCGGATTAATGTCACTTTGCAGGTAGGCGTTCTCTTCCAGTTGCTTGGCATCCGGCCAACTTCTGTCTTTTCTCAGGTCTACATAGTACTGTTCAAAAAATGAATGTCACAAATAAGATTAGAAAATTCTTGTCCAGACTAATTCGAGTTTCCACTTTCTGGCTCTGTGGAGAATAGAATGCTTCTCTAAGATGTCATCAAGGATATTGTTTAGAGAAAAAAGAAGAAAAAAGATGTCGTTGCTTCCATCCATGCTACCTTGGAGTGTAGGACAGGAAATAGGAATCAATTCTTTGAAAGGGATGAAAGTTAATAACCTCGTTATAAAGTATTTGATTCCCTTCTGAGAGTTTAGAAGTGACTGGCAATCACCAACCTTTTGTGCAATAAAAAATAAATTTGAATAAATAACAGATTGAATATAAACTATAGCCTTTCCACAGGAAAGTTAAGATAGAGTCAGTTTCAATTTTCTTTTATCAACTTCGAAGCAGCAGGGTCGACACTTTTGTAACAAAGCAGCGGGTGGAAATTCTTGTGTCCAGATCTGCTGCTTAAGCCACCGCGGCACGTCATGTGTCCTTTTAAGAGTCTTTATATAACGCAAATACGGCATCGTATCCTCTGCGTCACGGAAGCCCCACCCCCCCTCTATGTCTGGAGCGTTTCATGGCGCAGAGGATACGGCTCCCAAAAATACCTATGGAACTGATAAGGTTTAGCATTGTTTTTATTTACAACAAGAATATTTTTATAGAATCAGTGATACTTAATACCATTTTTACGGCTGGGATTATCTAGGTTCGAATGAAATTCATACAGATGTGTGCGATCAGCACTAAAAGGCTGGTGCATCAGTGCCGAAAAATGACTTACATACACTTTTTTGGGGGTGCTTAATTATCACTTTTCAGTGCTGATGTGTCTGCCCCCTGATGCCATTTGCACCAATTAGTACGAATTTCATTTGTACCTAATCTTCTGTGTCATTTTTATGGAAACTTTAAAATTTTAAAGCAATGAGTAATTATTAGCTGAATCAAAATAAATTATGTCAAAATGCATGAATACTTCATTAGAGTGTGTTCTAAATTAATCTATACTTTTCATAAAAAAAATATATATATACCAAAATAATTGACATTTCCAAACAAAATTATGTAATTAACTTTTGTTAATCGACTACATGCATATATAGAGAGTGGATGATTAATTTCTGTAATTGATTCATAATTAATTGCAACAATTAATTTATTTAAAATAAGAGCCATTCTATAGAAAAATAGGTATTTTAATCATTACATGTCAGTATTGTTTAATTTTTTAGTAAAAATATTTTTTTCAATTCTATGAAAACAATTTTTATTAAAATTATGTTAGATATTGATATTCAATGGAGATGTTGATAAACCAAAAGAAATTAAGAAAAAGTACAAAAGAATTCTGCATTAACTTTAGGGGTTTCTGAAGTTAGAACGTTAGTGGTGCCTATTTCTTAGGTAATCACAGTATTTATGGATTATTAAAAAAGGGGTAACTGAGGGTGCTGTGATGGCTTTATGTAGCAGATTTGTCTTGTAATTCTCCCTACGTAAGGAGCAAACTTTTTTACTTTATAAGAATGACTATTTTATTAAACAAATAAACATGTTCATTAAGGCAGTGTTTGCAACTATGCTGAATTAGTTTGTTTTAGTTCTGCGTACCATTTGAGCCATTTGTTTATCATCTATAATGGAGTCATCTCAATTCATCACACTTATCTTAATTTTTTTCATAGGTAAGCGGGTCAGTGCTTTTTTATTTTTATTTTTATTTTTTTGTTGTCAATGCGTATTTGTTAGTAGTAGAAGACAAAAACCTAGGACTATAGAACAAACTGCCACAAACTTTATCAAGTTAATAAATTGGAAATCAGCTTCTTCTGGGATTTTATGAAGGGCAATATATATCTTGGGTCTGGGACCATAGGACCCCTACAACATTCTGACCCTATAACCAACCACATATCAAATGTTCAGTGGGTCAAGACTTTTGAATGGGTCCCACCCAAGTCTCCATCTGGTTGCTACGAATTGAAGGGGAGGGGGGTGTTTTCCTATGACTCTTGTAAAATATTTTTCAAGATTTTCCATTACTAAGCGTCTGGTTGCCGAGAATAAGAATTCTTTGATTTTTGTGATTTTCTCACTCACACGAAACTTGCCTGAAAATCCCTCATTTCCTATGAAAAAGGATGTCAACTTTCATTATCTTAGCATCCAAACAATAGTAGAATAAAGAATACCAATTGCATATATTTTCTTTCTTGTGTAATTTTCTTTTCTTTTCTATCCATCTCTATTCAAATCAACACAACCAGACAGGGCCTCAGAGATTAAGCCAAAAATCAGCTTGAACAGATGATTTGTCATGATGTATTTCTTCTGTATGTACTTGTAAATTGGAAAAAACATATAGAGTTCCAAAAAGTAATGCATAGATCATTTGGTTAATTTCACATAATCATGCTGATTTTGTTGCACATAATCAATCAATTAGGTGGGATCCATTCAATGGTGGGATTCAATCATATGAACATGAGATATGTAGCAAAACCTGTACCTATTAATGAAGGGGCATTCCCCTCATTAAAAGTAATTATTTTCTAGTTTTATTGACATTTCGATGTTGACTGCAAAGAAAGTATACCATTCCATGTGGCTTCCAAATTTAAGTCTTAATTGATTAGTGGAGAACATGTGTGATGCAAGTGTAGTGCAAGCAAAGAGTGTACTTGTCATTGAATAAGCCCCACCTGGGAGTTTGCTGAGGCCAAGAAAAATACATGATAAGATCATTTTATTTTTTTATTACTTTTTTGTCTTTATTCTTGAGCTTGTATAGAATATTTCAAATTTGGATGCAGAATACCCAATAATTTCATTACAGCTTGAACTATTTTAGGATAGTGATGATGATGAGGTGCACCTCAAGGTTTAAAAAAACCAAAAACCCTTATGAAAAGATGAAAGTATCCCTATGTATCAAATTTTATGACAGCTTTAAAGGGGTATATTTTGTCTTTCCATTAGAGGTGCTCTCTTTATCAAATGCCCAAATCACTCTTTGCTCTTGTAAGCAATAGCATTCTTTTTCTATGACTATTTAATAGTAATTGGACAGTTGATATCATAAAAATATATAATGCTATTACCCACAAGTCCTATGAATGATAATTCTTTTGGGTAATTTTTAAATAATAAAAGGAACTAATTTAAAAGAGTAGTGATTCTATGATACTAGTCTTCTGTGACATAACCCCTTCACTTATTCCAAAACTTTACTAGGGGCAATCTCAACATCTCTTGCATGATGTTGGTTTCACTGATTTTTTTTTTTTTTTCATTCAGAAAGCTCAACCACATTGAGGCCATGTTTGGCAACACTAAATCAGCTGCTTTTTTGTGCTTATGCCAAACATAACTTGAGAGAGTCTGTATCAAGACTTGGACAATAGAATTCTTTCTAGGGATTTTGTACAAGAGAGAATGGATGCCGATGCATCGTCATATACGAGTTTAACAAGGATGCTTGATATTCTCCTCACATGGTTGAATTTTTAAAGTTTTTTACTTCTCTTTTGGGTAAAATAGACTGCCAATTGTGGGCTTCACTCTATGTATAACACTATTTGTAATAGGGGTGCAAATTGTATCAGCCTCAATGCAAATCGGCTCTAGCCAATCTGAGCTCTTGTTCGGGTTGGGAAGGGAAGTTTATACCTCGGGTTGGGCTCTGCTTTAAATAGGTATTCGTCTCCTTGTCTTTTGGTGCAGTAAATTATGTGGTCCAAGTGTAAAATTAAACCTAACACAACCAAATTAAAGACCAAAATATTCTCGGGTTTGAGAAATGTGGATTGAATTGGGTAAGCTTAAGCCTGAGCTCCAGTTGATGAGTTAGGTTGGGTTGGGTTTAGTTGGGCCCTTTTATACTTGGGATTGATCCCATCATGCCCAATTGAATTTTTATTACCATGAGACAATCTACAATGGCCAGTGCCCCTTTGCTAGTGTGGGTGTAACATTGTGTCTCTAGGAAGAGGTCACATGCTCAATCCTGTCTAGCAGCATTCTGCTATGTGTGTGTCGACGTCTGCCTCTCCCACCTATGTTGTGCGTATACCCGCAGTCAACAAGCATGAGTGGCTTTAGAAAAAAAAAAAAAAAACATCTACAATAGGACATTGCTCCATCATAGATGATGGGACTTAACTCTTAATACACCAATTAATATGACTGCTTAACAATCCGAGCTCTCCAGTATCTAGACATTTTGGACGGATTATAGCTTCAATTTCATGCAAATCTTGAGTACTTATAAATGTTACATCAACTTCTTTTTTTGAACGGTTCACAGACATGTGCAATGTAGCACACAAAAATAAGTGGGTTCAAATCATCTCTAGTCCAACACCAGACATGTTGTCCGATAGTAGGTATTTTGGTAAATATATAGATATTTATGTACTGTGCATATACCATAATAGCCTCCTTTAACCCTAGTATGGGCAAGCGCTAATTGCTATTAGGGTAATATTTCTTTAGTAAGACTGGAGATGATTCCAACTCAATATTAGTTCAATGATTAGACAAACAAGGTCATTCACTTAATATCATTTCATTCTTGTAATCAATACACAAGCCCAGGGGATCCTCTCCTGCCCACAGATTATTCTGTTAGGGCAGGAGACGCGACACGTGCCAAACAGATTAATCTGTGGGCATATTTAATCTGTAGGCAGGGGAAGATTTTTCATCATACACAACATGGATGGTTTTCTACCCAAAAAAAAAAAAAATTCTAATCGATGGTTTGGGTCCATGCATGCTTTAACTAATTGGTGTGTATTGAAGCAAGGCCACACCATTTAGAGATTTTCTTCTTCTTCTTTTGTAAGAGTTATTGATTAGAAAAAAGACTTTAAGTTTACTTAGAGATTTCATATTCAAATCAAATATTAGTGTAAACAAAACCATTTACTGATTCCGGTGGCAAATGGATCTATTTCCAATGAACAAGTTGCCCCTTTGATTAAGACTTATGATTAAAGATGCTTGTTATTACCGTAATTAGGGATATCTTTATGTTCTGAATATGGTTTAGCAATAAAATAAGTGGAAGGCAAATCAATAGAACAAAACAAAGAATAAGAGACTCTGCACGGAACGTTAGGAAAATATTGAGGAAGAGTGAAGTGAAACGGGCTAAAAAAGACACCCAGGAAGGCCAAAAAGGACTTAGAATTGAAACAATAAGAAAATACATGATTGAGATGCAATATGTAACCAAAGAAATACCTTAGATGGAATTTGGGAACAAGATTGGTATAGCCAGAACTCTTGGATCAAAATAGCCACAAAAAAATACATGATGGATTATAATCTAACGGAATATATGGCCGTACATAGAGTGGAGAGTGGAAGTGTAGAACAGTGGAACAAGATTTTTTTTTTTTTTTTGATGAATGGAACAACAACAACATTCATATAGCCAACCTCAAGTTATTGGATAAGGCTCTCTCTCTCTCTCTCTCTGTGTGTGTGTGTGTGATTTTGGCTTGGACTTGCATCATGCTGCCTCTGCCTCTGATTGGTTGGTTACGATTGGTGAGTTGGTGGGTTACACAAGGAGTAGGGCCATGGAAGCTGATATCCCTCGTGTGCAGTAGTTTAACACTTCTCTAGCAAAAAATGTAGGCCAGAAACTTCTGGGTGGTTAAGAATCTCCTGTAGTCAGAGTTGATGATATAGTCCATACAATTTCAGTTAAATCAGAACTGGAAGGCCTGAAAGAATGACTATATCTGCAGTAATCTGGTTCACAAAATTCAGTCTGAGCTTGGGGTTGTGAGGCACAATGTCTCAACCGAAACTAAAGAGAGGAAGTCCAAATTTACAATGATTCATCACTGCACCAGACTAGGATCACGCGCAGATGGCACCAGACTAATGAAATTCCATTCACTTGCTCTTTATCATTCTGTCTTCCAAAATGTATGAGAGCTCAGCAGCTTGCTTTACATCTCCACCTCTTTTCTCTGCTGCCGGTATGCATAAACAGAATCAAATGGCAGTCTTCCCACCCTTCTACCTTTTCTACTTCTTTTACTTGCACCTCTCCTCCGTTCCTTTGCTACTGATTGTGACATGGGTACACAAGATAACCATCCCAATGGCACCAAAGCTGCAAGGAATTGTAGTAAAATCCCCGCGGGCAAGCTTGTGTAATCACCAGATGAAACTCCTCCAAGAGAAGTCAACCCAACACCCAGAAACCCACTGATCATGGATGATAAACAAAGAGATGAAGCTAAGAACGAAGTGAGTGATCCTTCACATCCTGGTGGGCATAAATTTGCAAACAGCAGTGAGAAAGGTAGGAGCTTAAATTGAGCAACAGTTTCTGCTAAACCTGACAAGCATAAGACATAGGCTTCATTTGGAATTCCCAGCTTAAGATTGATCTGTTTCACTAGCACCAGGTCCAGGAGTAGGGAAATTGCATACACTATCTGCACTGTGCATATCAATTTCCTCATGGGAATCCTTTTCCAATATCGGTTATACAGTACAGTTGCCGACAGAAGCATCACTTGGCCAATCACTTTAGACATCCCGATGATTGAAGGGTCCAGCTTTAGGCATTGTGTTTGGTAGCAGAAGATGTTTCCTGATAGAATTGGAACAACAGCAATGGAAGCTACGATCCAGGAAAGAGGACGGAAAATGCTCTCTTCACTAATTGCAGTGAACAGATTGAAGAACCGTTTGCGTAAGTTTTCTGAGACAGAATTCCTTATGAGATGGCAATCGGATGGTTGTGGCAAATTGAAGGAATCCTCTTTTGTCTTTGAGGAAATTGCAAGTTGAAAGGAAAGTAGGAGAGAAAATAAAAGAAACATGGCCTTGGTATTTTGTGTTTTCAATAAGAAAAAACCACCCAACAAGTTGCCTAATATACCCGCGGCAGCTAGAGCCATGAATGCATAGGATTGAAGGCCACCCACTCTGTGTTTTTGGCTGTACTCGGCAACAAGAGCGTCTTTTGCAACTTCTGTGATGGATGCTCCGATGTTGCCAAACAGAATGCAAGCCATTAGCCTAGGAAGAACTTCACCTCCAACTGGGACATATGCAAGGGCCCCCCAAGACAGAATCTGCAAAAGGACTGGAGAATTTGATTCAAATAAGTAACTTAAGCCACTTTAACTTTTAAATCATCTATATACCTCTCTTCAAAAAGAATTATGACAAACATTAATCGGATCCGGCTTCAATGGTTCATAATCATTCAAATATACTTGAGCATTGTTTCTAGTCTTGTTCTTGATTTGACATTAAACTGAACTGCCAATAGTATGAATCATCAATTTAAGTCTAGACCTCAATCTTATTGAAGAAGAGGATTGGATTTGTGCACACTTATTCAGTAATTAGTACTATTACCAGTTGTTTGCCTACACACCCACACACACACAAAGAAGAAGAACAAGAAGAAGAATATGGAAAAGAATTTGGAATTCATACATAAAAGTGAGAGCAACAGTTTTTCTGATTAACATTGCAGGACAAAATTTAATGATTTTTCACAATGAGTTGAATTTAGAACTTTTTTTTGAGATACAATGGCTTCACAGTATTTTCAACTTAAAAAAATATTACCATAGTCATTTTCTATTGTTTTTTTCTATCAGAACATATCATATTGGAAAAGAATGTTCCAAACTCGAAAAATCATTAACTTAATTAAACTCAAGTTTATACTGATATTTCTACAGATAACTTTTTGAGCATAGAGATGAAGCCATTATAAACAGAAAAGCTCTTCACTTCCAGTTTTACAATGAACATAATTTAGATGACTTTTAACAAAATAAATAAATAAAATTAAAAGGCTTTAACTACAATTACAGAAAGATTCCTCAAAAATCGTAAGACTTTAACTTGTTACCATAGAGTCCTTCAAAAGGTTTTATCAACAATACAGAAAAAATCCTCAAAATTTATAAAGCCCTCCCTTAACCAATAGAGTTAATGCTACTTCGGTTAAGATCACTGATACAAATTCCAATTCTGTAGAAATCTGAAATACAAGAACTTCTGAAACAAAGTACAGAAATCAGATTTAAGAGGAAAAAGATGCTAACAGAAAACCCACACAGAAGAACACGAGAGAGAGGCAGTAAACAGCTTCTAAAGGAAATCTGTGAACATGAACTAGGTAAAAATCTAAAGTTTGATATACATCCTCCAAGATAAATAATTAAAATTTAAATAGAATATTATCTGAATTTCGAACTTGTTAAATCTATGCCTAGAAAGACAAAAGGGGAAAGGGGAAAAAAAATGAATGGATGACAAAAGATATACATATGAGAAGAATATGAAGGAGATTGAAACAAACCTCCAATGGAAATATAAGGTATTCTATGAGCACCAGCAATGTAAATAGCATCTGAAAGGACCCCATATAGAGGTTTGGCAACCATGGGTAGATTAGCAGAGTTCTGCACAAGCTGCAATGTTGAAGGAGGCAGGTTAAGAGTATGAGCCATGTGGAAGTTGAGTGCCAACCATGGAAAGCACCTGAAACCTTGTACCCAATACCCAAATCCGCACAAAACCAACATCTGTCGACTACCCATTTGTGAAGACTCTGTTCTCTTGTCATTACTCCTATTTTTGTTGTTTTTTTGGGAGGGGACTTGGCTAGGGATGACTATAATGGGTTTCAGAAGATGGGTTTTGGGATTTACAGATCTGTTGATGCTGTTAGGGGAAGATGAAGCTTTTGGGTTTTGTTTTTGAAAGCTGTAATTGATATTGAAGTGAAATTTAGATGGCTTTATCTGTGGTCTTTTGAGTCCTGGGGTGATTGAGATTAATGGATTTCTGCTGGGTTTTGATGTGTAAATCATGGTTTAAGGTGGGACTTAGATATGATTTGATTATGAAACAAAAAGGGAAGAAATTGAAGATGGGTTTTTTTTGCAGGTTGACCACTTGCCGTACATACAAGAGAGAGACCAAGAGAGAGCACCGATTCTGTCTGTAAATACTTCAATGAAAGATGAAAAATAGTCTATTTATGCCTGTAAAAATGAAAGAAGGAATATTCTAGAAAGAGTTGATAAAAAAAATACGTAGCCGTTCATGTTATAATCATAAAATAGTGGGAAATTTTTAGCGGACCAAAAGAGCCAGGAGACGATCAAATCTAGACCATCCTCTGTAATTGTTAAAGATGGGTCCCGATCATACAAGAAAAGTGGGTTGTCGGTCGGTTTATTTCTTCTAATCTTCCAATTAAATTGGGATTCGGAGTTGGGTGGGGATTGACGTGGGTTTTACATATAATATTGTCATTTGCAAGGAAAAAAGAAATCTGGGTTTTATTTACAATTTACAATTTACAATTCACAATTCACAATTCACAATTCACAAGACAAAGAATAAGATGAATTTATCAAAGAAAACTATTAAAAAGACGGGAGATCAGCTCTAACAAATTTTGGTGTAGCTTTTTGTAGCATGAACAAAAAGATAAAAACACATGTTTAAAAGAAAAAATCCATGCTTTTTGTTCATCCTACAAAAAGTACTGCAAAATTAGCTACAGCATATTTTCATTCGTTAAATATTGAGCAAAGTCTATTGATACAAATTTTTCTGTAGCTTTTTGTAGCATTAACAAAAAGGCACGTGGTTTGTTTTATCTTTTATATTTAGTTCATGTTATAAAAAGCCACGACAAAATATGCTACAGCTAGGAGTGTCGGTCTTGTCACGTGAAGGCCAAGCTCAGGCTCAGCTTGGGCTTGTGAAGGTAGCTTTAGCTCCGCTTGCCAAAAGAAAAAAGGCCCAACATCCTCTTGGCCCATTAGTTTAATTTACCTTATATGTCACAATATTTAATATTATTATAAAATTATTAATCAAATCAAGCTTTTAACGAACTAAGCTTAATGAAGCTAGGCTCAGACCTATTTACTAAACGAGTTTAAAGCAAGGCCTAGACTTGGCTCTCAACAAACCTAGCTCCAAACCAAACCGAGCTACCTCGGCTCATTGACAGCCCTAGCCACAGGTGATCACCGGCCATTGATAATAATTAGTAGGTACCTTGCGTTAGATGTGAAGATGCAGAGGAACATTGAGGGAGCTTTTGGGGATGGCTTGTTGTGACTGTGAAAGATTAAAGTGAAAAGCAATTTAATGTTCTTTTCTCTATTGGAGCTGGTGGGACTGGGACCCACGAGACTGTCTGGACCCCACCAATGAATGAGTCCCACTCCAACACAAATCACTAATAGATGATTTTTAACCATCTTCATTGTAGATTCTTTCCTTTGCACTTGTGATTATCTGATTAATGCTTATGGCTTCAACCTATTTCTTGGTTGGGACCATTTAGTAGTGGCTCTGTGCTATATATTAGGTTTCTGTAAACATCATACCTAAGATTTTCCCTGGAATACTCTACATTTTTCTTGGCAACTAAAGTTGAAGTCTCATATTTTGAATGTGAAAAAGTTTTGGAATTAATCATCCATATATGTCTTGTATGAATAATCCATCAATACAGTAACAAAGAACCACTGAAATCAGAAAAATGGAACCTTCCAACATCTTTTGAATAGTATTTTCCATTATCAGAAAAGAAAAGCAGCCAAGCAAGTTTCCTTTTCTTCTTTTTTTTTTTTCAAATTGACAAGTTGGCTTTTTCTTTGTCATGTAATCAGGATATCTTGATGACAATTGCCGCTTCAAATGAAACTGGCCATTCTTCAGCTGCTACATGGATAAAACTTGCAATTCAAATTCCCTCACAGGTGGGGCCATAAGAGCAGATCGTCTATAGCTTGAAATCCCTCAACAGTTTGAACGGTCATATTGTAATTACAAAAGTGGGTATGATTTGACTAAAGTTTGAAAATCAAATCACAACCAGGCTGTGATAGGCCTGTTTGAACTGGATTTCAAACTGTAAACGATTCCCCTCGTGGAGCATATGCATATTATTGGGAAAATGGTACAAAACTACACATTTAGGCCCAGTCTGGTTGCCATGAATTGTATTGAAAAGGAATAGAAAAAAAAAAAAAAAAATCCCACAAGAAAAGGAAAGAAAATAATCATGAGAAATACATGACAAAAGGAGCTTTTCATGGCAACCAGATAGCTTAAAAGTGATTTCTTGAAAAAAATTTGTCATGAGAAAACCTTTTCTAGGCAACCAGACTAGGCGGCAGGACCAAAGTTATCCAGTCTGCCATTGAGAGCAAATCCTCTATGACAAGCTTAAATGACTATATATATATATAGTCCAAGCACATTAAATTTTTCATAGGAAGGAAAAGCTGAGTGATGAAAACCAGATGGATGCACTCTATGAGCACTCCTGTAAGCATCTCTGTATTGATCTCTTATCCCTACGATGGGCATACCTCAAAAAAGCAGAGTGACCAGAACCAAGCACAGATTAGAAGCCCATTCAGTAAGAATTTTTGGGCTATTAACCACCTAAAAGACGGGTCACAGTTGAGAGAGGTTCAGATCGATGACTTCTGCAGGTTCACATGCATGGTACAGGCATGGAGAGCATTCACCATCTATGCTTTTAGCATATTGTTTGTTGGTTGGTACTTATAATAATATGGGCTCCAAATTTGTGTTCAACATGTTCATCCATTTCTTATTACTGGGGCAACAATATCTGTCATGTACAAGGCCAATGCAAGACAGAAGTGACCAGGAAATACATCTTAAATAAAGCAATTAACCGTCTCTCCTAAAACCCGATAAGTTAATATACTTATTATACTTCAACTTCCTCTCAGGAGGAACATGTTGGGTCTATATTCTATGAATACACTATTCTATGAACAAGTTATATTTATTTCATATAAATAAAATACTCAAATTGATATGAAACGAACCATTTACTTGGCTAGACGATTTGACAATAAATCATACTTGTAATTGATCAAGGCTGGTGTTTGACACTATGTCCTTAAAACAGATTCGTCAATCGCACTGGTGCTAACGGAATTTGGACATCTGCCTCCCAGGATACAATGATCTTCTATACACAGAAGCAACACTACAATCTGTGTGTCTGGCAAACCAACTTATGTTATACTTCTCTCTTACACTCACTGTTATGCGAAAACCAAGATCTATGATTGTATGCAACAAAGAAGAAGAGAGAAACTAAAACAGAAAGCAATCACACCACAAGAGCAAAACGATTTACGTGGTTCGGCTTAAAGCCTACGTCCATGGGCGAAAACAGAGAAGAGCTTTCACTATGATCAAAGAACAGAGATTACAATGACTAGTGAGATGGCACGAAAATTGAGAAAACCCTAAATATAAACCCTCAAAACCCTAATTTGCACAGGTCGGATCCAGACCCCAAAGCGGATACAAAACGGATCATAAAATTTAGAGAATTTTTTGGG
>JAOXJP010160944.1:0-12895 GCA_025762735.1 Platanus orientalis
AATGGCGGAACAGGATTCATGTAGCCGACCCCAAATAGTTGGGATAAGGCTGTTTGTTGTTGTTGTTGTTGTACATCCCTAAACAGAGCTGAATGGCGGAACGGGATTCGTGTAGCCGACCCCAAATAGTTGGGATAAGGGTGTTTGTTGTTGTTGTTATATAGTTATTTACATTTTGAAATTACATTTGTCTATAATTTCCAGCAGTTATAGGCTATGTAATTTTGATGCAAGCTATACCTTTTGGAGGAATGCAAATCAAAGGACTAGGACAATAGAGAAGCAAAGCTTCAAAGACCATGCCCACAAAAGAGCAAATAGCTTCTCCATATAGGAGGAATATAACAAAAATCACAGGCTTAGGTTCCTTCTTTCCATACCTCTAATTTCTATTATTTATTACATTCTTCTAATCTAAGGCCTTGTTCTAACCAGAAACATGTCCAGTTTTCCCAGGTTTTCATGTGAAACTCCATAAATCTTCTCTCAGAGTCTTAAATATTCATATGATCCTTGAGATTTTTTTTCTGCCAAAAAGTCAGCAGGATGGTAATTGATGTCACTATAACATCACTGCTACATGGTCAATGAGGACTCTTTTTTTTTTTTCCATCTATTCCCTTCTTTACATCCCTGCTGCAGCCCCTCAGATCTACCCCTTCAATTTCTGTGCAGCCCTTTCTTGGTTCTACCTTGGATCTAGAGTTTAGGTGAATGTAGAAAACCATGCTTTATGACTCATTCATTCATATGCTTTAAAATGAATTTAATTTCAGCTTTAATCTTTTTACATCGAGAACTTTCTCCAATTGAATGTGAAACTCTTACAAAGTTATTATGTATGTAGGGACATAAAACCAGATAACTTGTTACTGGATAAAAATGGACATGTGAAACTGTCAGATTTTGGTTTGTGTAAGCCCCTGGATTGTAAATATTCGACAATTTTGTTGGAAAACGAAATCTTCACCATTCAGAAACCAACAGAATTTGGAACTGAAGGACATTCTGGGTATGACAGAGCCCCTTGGTTGATGCCAAAAGAACAATTACTACAATGGAAACGCAATCGTCGTGTATTGGTAACACCTTTCTTCTTGTGTGGGTTCCAAGTATGTTAAGAAATTATTATCAAGGTTTTGGAAAAGGATTAAATATTTATTACTGCTATAATTTAAATTTGGTTATACATATTAGAACAGTGTAGTCCATCTGTACCGAGCTCATCAATATTTTTAAAAAATTACATTTTTGTGCTGCAGGCTTATTCTACTGTAGGAACTCTTGATTATATGGCACCTGAGGTGTTGCTGAAGAAAGGTTACGGAATGGAGTGTGACTGGTGAGAGTTTCTTTTGAATTTATTAGTTTTCCAATTAATTTGATATAAATTTTCTTCTAATGAGACCTTAAAGAAACTGATTTTATCTGTTTGGAAATATGTGTTCTATGTTTATTGTCGCTTACATGGTTGGATGTATTGTTGCATGTGTCCAAATAACATGGTCTAACTTAACCTTGTTTAGCTCCTGTGGTAGTCAGAATCTGATAGTTGCCACATTGACCAAGAGCAAATATTTTCTATCATTATCCCAATGGACCTTGAAAATCATACATGGGCTTGATTAATGACACTAGATCATACCATTTCATACCATCACTTCAGTGAAACCTATGGAACTGAAAATTGAAAGTTAAAATAAATATAAATCTATTTGTAATCATAAAATTTTAAATTTCTCTTACTTTTGTTGAAAGAGTATCATGCATTTTCCCTTTTTTTTTTTTTTTTTTTTTCGGGTGGGGATGAGGGGTGGATTCTGTAGGCAAGCAGAGCGGTTCGTGGGTAAAGGCTTTTGGACCAGGTTTTTGGTATTGGTACTCACAGGGCTTCTTCTTGGAAATCATTGTGAAACCCTGCAGCGTAGAATACTTGGAAGAGGTTTGAGTGAAAAAATTATATCGAAAGTAATATGGAAATCTTGTTAAAATTAGATAGTAGATAAAAATTTAAGTACTAATAAATATCTTGAATTTTAATAGGTAATGCTCAGTCACCATTGATCACTTTCGTTATAAATATAAAGATATAATACTGCCTGCAGAAAAATAAAATAAAAATAGTCAATTTTCGGACCAGTGGCATCTCTGTAATTTTGGCATATTTGGGTAAATTTACCAAAATACCCCCACCACGACTCATAAAATTACGAAACTTTCCAGATCAGGTCTGATTTATACAAGTGTCCCAGGGTTCAAATTTCATTCCATTTCAACAAGATTTGCTAGTTCAAAATTTCAAATTTCAGAAAGTTCAAACTCTTTTAATGGAGTCTTCAAAAAACCACTTTTGGGATTTTGTCTAATTAAAGAGAGGAAACAAGGGGTTTCAGAGGGAAGTTTGAGGGCTTTGTTAGGACTCTATTAGGGGAGCAAAACCCCTCAATTAGATTGAGGTGAAAAGGGATTTAAAGAGGGATGATTTCAGAAATTATGTACCCAGAATTTTGCTTCAAAGAAACAAAAGAGGGGTATAAAAGATCAATTAAACAGGGATGTAATGGAAGGATTTAAGATGAGTTTTCGCAATTAAAAGGGGTCTAAGATAGAGAAGAGAACCAGTTAAAACAGTTGAGGTAGAAGTAAAACACTTTGTTTTGTGTCTGATTTGGATGGAATCAGCCTCAAGAAAACTCAAGTCGTGGTCTTTCTTTTCTGCAGCACCAATCGTTCAATCAAACACTTGCCTTCTTCAAATGAAATCAGTTCTATGGTGTGGACTGTTGTGAACTCAGTAGTGACAAAGAGAAGAAATAATGGACAGCAAGAAAGAAAGGGAAGAAGAAGAAGAAGGACAAAGGAGAGCTAGGGAAGGTGCTGTCGTGGGGTTAGAGAAAGAGAGAGAAAAATAGGAGAAAGGAGAGCCCCACTCGTGGGACTTTTTAAAACCAAAGGTTTTATTTCAAAATACTTCAATTCATTGATCGAATAAGGGGGTGGGGGTATCCTTTTAAAGGCTTATAACCTAAAATCAATAGAAAGTTTCTAAATTTGGAAACTTCTAAAACTTTTATCGTACTTCTAAATAATTAAAAGAGCCAACTATGGGATCCCTTGGGGCTGTTGACAAGCTCTCCTTGGGTCCACATCACACTACTAAAAAGACTACTAAATCCTTATAACAACATCTTTAAGCCACCCTTGGCCCTTGGGCCTTATTACATAAGAGTACCTCAAACATAAAAAACCCATTAACATTTGGCACAAAAGGCCTTATTATATGGACAAAACACATAAAAAAATTTACCCCCCCCACGACTAGAGCTTCTTATGCCAACTAGTCTTGGGCTTCTACAAGGGATACCTCCAGTCCCAACTATGCAAGTAATGCTACATCAATTCCCCCCCTCTTACAAAAACTCCCCCACCCCCTCTTACAAAAACTCAACTCCATTGAGTTTGGGGGTGGTCTTAGAATGCCTCTTTGCCATAAGGTACTCACTGCAAAAGAAATGATCTGACAATCTTCTTGAGCTTCAATGGAGTGGAGTTTTTGCTAGGAAATATCTTTATCTCTTTGTTGTGATGCTTGAAAGTGTAGGTATTATTGTATCCACAATGTTGAGACTTCTTGTCAAATAACCAGTCTTTCTAAAAGAATGTGACACACTTTAAGTGGAAGAATGTCACACTGGATTTTGTCCATAAACCCTTCAATTGAATATGTGAATAAGCATCTCTCGTGTACCTTGAAACTTGTATTGTTGACCCAAGCAATTTTGTAGGGACTTGGATGTGACTCGGATTTTAGCCCTAATTTCTCCATAGTATCTTCAGACACCACTTTTGTGCAACTACCTCAATTAATGACCCATACAATAGACTTAACCATTGCAACGAACTTGTGTATGAAATATGCTGTTCTTATGTCAATCTTCTTTCTTTTTGGCATGAGTGGAAAGAAGAGGGCGAAGTACATATACATGTTGGTCTTCTTCTGACTCACCAGCTTCATCGTCATTAACTTTCTCTGCTTCAAGGTTTAAAAACTGGTTAGGGATGTATACTTCTTCAAGATCATATCCACTACTTGATTCAGACATTGGGCTTTCAAGTGTTCATAACCCTTATAACGAAAACACTGATCTCCTCAAGGTTTGAATTCTGAATTTTTTGTGCCTCTTGACATAGAAGGAAGAAATGGGTGAGCTGGCCTAGAAGAGGCTGAAGTCATACCACTGCATAGGGGCTTACTAGTCGTCCGGGTAATAAAAGATCTGCTATCCATTACCACTCTTTGGAGCACTATCTATGAAGGGTTTCTTATAAGAAAGGTGCTTCATGTTGTCCTCTATCTGATAGACAATTTGTATGGCATCATCCATTAAAGAATAATAATGGTAACACAAGCCTTGAGATAGCTGAAGATGTAGGCCTTACCTATACATGGCTACTAGAATCTCATCATTCCATCTGAATCCTGGTTGGGTAACTAAGTGTTGAAAGTGGTTGGTGTATTCCTCCACACTTAAAATCCCTTAAGCTAATTCAAATGGATGTGAGCTCGTTGCTTGTGATCCCGTGGTTCAAACCGTTTCTTCACGATTACCTTCATCTCACTCCATGTACTGATTTTCCCATTGCATATCTTGGAAAAATTCTTTTTATAAGTTGTCCACCATATGCTTGTTGTCCTCTTTAACTTGGCTTAAGCAAATTGAAGTTTATGTCTTTCTAACACCTCATACCATCTGAAGAAGGCTTTGATACTATGCTTCCAGTCCAAGAATACATTTGGATTTCGCTCACCACTAAAATTTTGCATGTCAAGCCTTGCATGCCTATCCAACTCATGATGAGTATTACCTTGAGGACTCATGATATTGGGATTCTGTTCTCACCTAGGGGGTATCACCTCATGCTGATATTAGTGGGTTACCTCATGCACATGGTCATTATTATAGCTATTTAAAAAATGACCAGAATTTCAAACTCCAGTAGTATGGATTGGTTCTTTAACTGGTTCATTCTTCTTTGATTCTTGTTCTTGTTTACTGATTCTGTCATATAGTTGGCACATTGTCTCTTTCGTAGTTCTCATTTCAGCTATCAAAATCTTTATTTGAGACATCATATTCTTGTTTGAGTCCCCTGTTCTCGTGTTTGATTTTTTATTTCCATAACTAAGTCATTGTTGCTAACCCCCTGTGGCTTAAAAACCAAGCAAAATTAATTTCATGGGATTTCAGCTAGATAGAATCAGCTGCTAACTTGGCTCTGATACCAAATGATGTGGAACAATAGAGGGAAAAGTTGCACTTTGCATACAAATAAATCAGAAACAAAAATAATCAATTTTCGGATAAGAGGAAAATCTGTAATTTTGGAAGATTTGGGTAAAATTACCAACATACCCCTTTCATGCATTAGAAACTTATGAAACTTTCCAGATCAGTTCTGATTTGTGTAGGTGTCCTAGGGTTCAAATTTCATCGAATTTCAACAAGATTTGATCAAATTTCAGAAAGTTCAAGCTCTTTTAATGGAGTCTTCAAAAACCAGTGTCGGGATTTTGTCTAAAAAATGAGGGGAAACAAGGGGTTTCAGAGGGAGTTTGAGGGCTTTGTTTGGACTCTATTAGGGTGTAGGGGAGCAAAACCCTAAATTCGATTGACAAAAGTGATTTTAAAAGGGACAATTTCATAAATTATGTACCTAGATTTTTGCTTTAAAGAAACAAAAGAAGGGTTTTAATAAAAGATCAATTAAACAAGGATGTAATGGAAGGATTTAAGAGGAATTTTCACAACTAAAAGGGGTCTAAGATAGAGAAGAGAACCTGTTAAAGTTGTGAGGTAAAACCATTTGTTTTGTGTCTACGATTTGGATAGAATCAGCTCCAAGAAAACTCAAGTCGTGTCCTATCTTTTTTGCAGCACCAATCCTTCAATTAACTACTTATCTTTTTCAATTAAAATCAGTTCTATGGTGTGGACTTGTGAGTTCATTAGCAACAAAGAGAAGAAAGATTAGAGAGAGAAAGAAGGGAAGAAGAAGAAGATGGACAAAAAAGAGTTAGGGAAGTTGGTGTCGTGGGGTTAGAGAAGAAGAGAGAAAATTAGGAAAAGGGAGACCCCCACTCGTGGGACTTTTCAAAACCAAAGGTTTTATTTCAAAATACTTCAATTCATTGATCGAAAAAGGGGGTGGGGGTGCCCTTTTAAAGGCTTACAACCTAAAATCAATAGAAAGTTTCTAAAATTGGAAACTTCTAAAACTTATATCTTACTTCTAAATAATTAAAAGAACCAACTATGGGATTCTTAGGGGCTGTCGACCAACTCTCTTTGGGTCCACATCACATTACTAGAACGACTATAAAATCCTTGTAACAACTTCCTAAACTACCCATGGTGATTGGGCCTTATTACATATAGTACCCCAAACATAAAAACCTATTAAAACTTTGCGCAAAAGGCCTTATTACATGAACTAAATGCATAAAAAAATGTACTCTCCCTTGCTTGGTTTTATAAAGTGCTATTATTTGTCACCTATGTGAGTGTAAATATACCATAGATTTGTGGGCCCATAACCCACAAGTAATCAGCTTATCACTAGGCGGTCATGCATCACCTGGACAGATGGCTTGATGAAGGATGCCATGCTAAGAGAGATAAGAGGAAAAAACAGTAAACATGTATTCACCTCCATTATCATAATGAAGAATACAAATCTTTGAATCAATCTAAGTATTAACCGTCTTATGAAACTGTTGAAAAATAGGAAATAAAGTGATGCTATAGCTCAAAGACTTAGTGAGATGACTAATAGAAACAAGGTTAAGCTGAATATTAGGAACATGAAAAACAGAAGGGACAGAAGGAGAAACAAGAAGAGAGCTAGTGCCAGCAACATAAAACATAGAACCATCGACAATGCGAACTGTGTCCTGACTAGAATTAACAGTATAAGTGGAGAAAAGGGAATGCATATCATTCATATAGTGAGAGGCACTTGAATAAAAAATCCAAGAGGTGCTAGAGGTAGGAAAGGAAGTACTAAGAGAAAAATCCTGTATACCTACAGCTGTACTAGAGGTTGTAGAGGCACCTTTAGAGGGATCCATTTAAGACATAAAATGGTGAAGAGAGGTTTGCTCCTCATGGATAGATACAAGTTCCCTATTAGAAACAATCGGGGACTTAAGAAGTGCAGAAGGAGTAACATTAGATAGGACAACAACATAGGCAATTGAACGACCACCAATAAAAGAATGAGAGGTGCCACCATGGCCTCCATAACAAAAACCCTGCGGGGGGGGGGGGGACAAGAAGTGGTTTCCGGAGGACGATCATGAAGATCCCAACACGTGGCCCGAGTGTGAAGGGTAAGGCCACAATGATCACAGCGAAGACGGTCGCGATCATTAGATACCTAACCCTGGCGGCCAACACCTTTACCACCACGAAAACCAGAGTTGCCTCTATCACCACTCTAAGAAACAAAAACCAAAGCGGAGCACTCGACCATAGGGGAAGGAAGCATAGCATGGCGATGATGTTCTTCCCAGTGGAGGAAGGCATAAAGCTTAAATAAGGAAGGAACCTACGACTGACTCAAAATATGTGCACAAACCTTCTTATACTTGGGATTCAAACCAGCCAAGAGCTCAAACACACAGTGCTCTTTTAGATAACAATGGAAAGAAGTAGCATTAGTAGGATAAGTGATGGAGCAAGTGTGATATAAGTCAATCTCCTCCCAAAGACTAAACATGGCGTTGTAATATGCCAAGGTCGACTATTCCCCCTAGTGTAACTGCCAAACTTGCTGGCGAAGCTCATAAACAAGACCAACATGACCCTCCTCAGAGTAGATATGAACAAGGAAGTCCCAAATGCTCTTGGCGGAAGAGAGAAATAAGCACGTCATATTGATGGATGGCTCCATTGAATGAATCAACCATGACATATCCAAAGAATCCTCAGCCTCCTACTTTGCATAGGCAGGATTATCATGCTTAGGGGCCTTAGTTTCCCCGGTAATATATCCCCACTTGCAGCAACCCTGAATAGAGATCTTTGCAGCTTGAGACCAAGTGAGAAGTTGGTACCATCCAACTTAACAGTAGTAATGGGAGCACTGTATGATTCCACAGGGCTGCTCCCAGAGGCACCACTAACAGCCTGGGTGGATGAGGTTTCATTGACATCTGATGTGATAATGCAGCACAAAGGCCCAACACAAAGATGAACACACAACACCAAGCAACCAAACGCAGAGACAACAGGACTACAGCCACACAAACCAAGACACATATGGCTTGGAAAATCATTGCAACCAACCACAAACCACACCCAACAGCACAACAGGAAGCAAACACATATAGATAATACACAGGCAGCACCATTCGACAAGCAAATGCTGCAGAAAATATTCAATCAGCATGAAAGAAACCACAGAACAGCCAAAACTTATAGAAAGTACAGAGACATAAGCAACGAACAATATTAAGACAACCAATCACAGAGAACAGATCATGGCTGAGGAAGGAGCATATTCACCTGATAAACATACCTAAAAAAGACCAATAGAGATACCATACGAGCAGTACATAATCAGGAAAGAGCCAACAGAGCCATCACAAGAGAGTAATCAAGCTGCAAGATGAAAAAGCTTGAGTAGAAAGGGAAAAAATCTTGCCCGTGGCAATATTAGTGGTACAAGAAACGTTAGGAAATGCTCAAATCTTAATTTATTGAGCTGAAACTTGTTGCAAACATTCACACAAATTGGGATGAAGTGAAAGCATACAAGATCGACAACAAACACCCTCTGATTTGCGTGAATCAAAGAAAAGTATCATATTTTTTTTCTAGAAAATCATTGAAAAAGCATAAAAAATCCCAAACTGCTCCAAATCAAGTGCAAACCATCACCATAAATCACACAAAATACTAATGAACTAAGATCATAAACTTTCATCACTGACCTAACAGGTTTGTGTGGATGGTGACGTCATTGGTACAACTTGATGATGTCAGTAGGTGACTCCCATGGGCTCTGAAAGTGCTCTGCAACCTTGGATCTATGTTTAGTTTCTGATACCAAGTGGATTTTTGTGCTTAGGTTGTAGAAATGTAGTAGGGTTTGTATGAAAAATAAGGGGGGAAGAAGAAGAAGAGAGGAAGGAAGGGAAAACATATGGAGAGTTATTTCTCACTCTCCTACGTATTGTGCATTATTAGGAGATAGTTGAATTATCGCATTGGGTATTTACAAGTAAACCGCTTATGTACAATATACCTAAATACCATTACTTTTTGTACACCCAAATATAGCCCATATACACAACACTAATTACATGAATACCCAGCCCCTAAGCACCTAATACCTATGGTTTTTAGGCCTTATTACAATCACACTCTAATGTCACTCATGATCATCCAACTTCTTCTTCTTGATCCTATAGGCTCCTGCATCATTCTCCCCAGTTGGGAAAAGTTCGGCCATGAACTTGTTGAAGAACTCCCCTTGCTTGATCTCGAACTTAGAGGTTGATGGGTATATTCTCATGAAATTAGCAGCATGTTGTTTTTCCATTTGTTTGAGCAACAGTTGATCAAGCACTTTGGATGAAAGTACTAAATATTCAACTCCTAGAATGTGAAGGAAAGTATGTTCTGCACAATAATGGTCCTTGTTTTCATCTCCCTTTTTTTTTGGGGAGGGGGGGTAGCAAGTGCACACATATCAACAAGGAAAATGGGCTCATCAGCAAGTTTTGTATTGTCTTCCTCTTTGTCCGTTTCTACCTTGAATGGTTGTTCATCATGAGGCTCAATGATGAGTTCAGTTGGCTTATCGTCCTTAGAAGCTTCAGCATAGGTGAAGGAAACTTCCTCTTGTGTGGTGTCTTTCAAAATGAATTGCTCAATGGGAGTAGACTGTTGAGGCTTTTTTTTTCAACCAATAACATACACCACACATGAAGATTTGTAAGATACATTTTGTTGTAGCTAGCAGTCCTTTCATCAATCTATGGCTTTCTAAGTACGATCTCATGGCCTTCCAAAGAATTGATTTTGCAATCAACAATATCACCCTAGCTTCCACGTTCGAATTGAAGAACAAACCCTTATTCATAATACACCCACAATAGAGTTTATCTACGTCATCTTGTAGGATCTTATCAATCAAGCTTGTGGACATCTGATTTTTATGGTACTTATCACTGATCAGAACTTTGATCACATTCCCGGATGGTAGAGTAAACCTATTTCTAACCTCAACCATATTCAAGGGTTTGGGCCTGATAGGAACCTTATGGGGTATATTACAGTAAACAGGAGAAAAACTGGTTGAAATAATAACCTACCAATGATTCGCAGGAACACAGTTGAATAGGGACACAGCTGTAACCTAGCTCTGATACCAAAATGATGCAGGATATTACAAGTTCTGATACCAAGGTGATGTAGGGCAGCCTATAGGTTATATCCTGCTGATATGGGCCCAAATAATGTGTAGCCAAAGCAATGACAGAATTAAATTAACCAAGTATTGAATATACTAACACCCATATAACTTCAATTGAAGAAGAAGATGGGGGGAATGTAGAGGGAATACTACAACAACAACAACAGACAGCCTTATCCCAACTATTTGGGGTCGGCTACACGAATCCTGTTCTGCCATTCTGCTCTGTTTAGGGCCATATCTGCTGTTAAATTACAAGCTGCCATATGGCTTGAGTTTATATTCAGTCATTTTTAGTGCTAATATTAACTTTGATTTTGTTTGGCATTATTCTATTTTCAGACAGATGATTTGCAAGATCATATTATCATTTGTGGATTTGGACGTGTTGGTCAGGTGTTCTCATGATCATCTGTTCTCTTTCAACAAATTAGTTTCAAATTATTGACTGATCTGTTGTCATTTTTGTTTGGACATATTTGTTTATTCCTGAATGTAACAGTAATATTTTTGTTTTCTCAGATCATTGCACAACTTCTTTCTGAACGTCTCATTCCATTTGTTGCTCTTGATGTGAGGAGGTAAGAGTGTCTTTTGTAACAGTTATTTGAGGATAACTATCAGACTTTTATTCTTTAGAAAGTCCTTGTAGGATAAGAGTTGACCCAATTGATATATTGAATCATAATTTAGCAGTGGTGTCAATGTTGAATCAGATTGCAAAATGTGAGGAATGGGATTTGAATGAAATAGGGATTTGAATCATGAGATGGTAGAATTGTTAAATATTTCCCTTATAATTTATAAACAGTAACTCTAGTAAATGAGCTTATGCTCAACTTCAGAATAAACCTCATACCCTTTCCTATTAATCTAAGTTCACCTATTTGATACTTTTGGGAATTTTTCTGGCATCAGTTATTCTTTACTTTAGTGGGCTAAGGTCTCTTAATAGTCAATTCCAAGGGTCAAGCGTAGCCTTTAGCTTCTAGTCTTACACTCTTACTTTGTATCTTTGATTGATCCGTTCACTCTGTACTTCACTGTGAACACCTTCTTACATCCAGCCTGTTGTTTCCCAATAGATGTTTTTATCTTCTTTAAAGACTGTCTCCTCCCACATAGCCTCTCCACTTTGGTTGAGATAAAGCATTTAAAACATTGGAAGGCAAGCGGACAAAAGAAACCAAAGTTATAAATGATTGGTACGTAGGAAAAAAATGATATGAAACAGAATTAGAAATAGGATGCTAAAAAAATGGCTGTTTGCCTTTACGAGTGGCAATCAGGGATTTAAAAGAACAGAATTTGGAGAATCATTATCCTGCAAACTAGTGGCTCTGCTGAGGTAAAAGGTGAATACTGAATAGTGGAACAAACACAGAAAGAGGAATGCAGGATCTCTCTGCAACACTCCTCTTCCCTTATGGAGAGAATTGATTGAAAGGGTTAAAAAGAAAAAATTCAAAGAAAGTAACATCCAAAGAGACAAATCTCTTTCTTGATCCTAGAGATTACACCTGTAACCTTTCTGAGAAGATGGATATCCAAGAAATATGCAATTTCCTATCCAAAAAAAAAGACGAAAAAGAAATATGCAATCAAGAGCTTTTAGATAGCTTTTAGATCAAGCTTAGAGTGATTAGGACTATGAATATGAACATAAGACACACAACCCAACATTTTGGATGAATAGAAAAAAGGGAATGACCAAGACACAAAAGCTCAAGAGGTTATTTGAATTACAATACCTGTGGAGGCATCCAATTGATGAGATATAATGCAGTGAGAAGAGATTCGGAACATTTGTATCACAAGAAGAGCTTGTATGACCTCAAAAGAAGTGTCTTTTCTTCCTACTAGCAACATCATTATGTTCTGGTGTGTAACATAAGTAGTTTGGTGTTTTATCTCATTTCAGCAGGATAAATACTTTAGAAAACTGGCTGTGCACAGGATTGGGCCAGCCTGAGCCTGGCCCCTCCCAGCCCGAAAGGCTTGGGCTTGAATTGAAGCCCGATCTTATATTAGGGCCATACTTGAGCTTACCCTGATGATGTAGGATATTGTGGAAATTAATATTCCTACACTTAATCAATTAAAACAAGCCAAAAGAATGACTATTGAATAATAAAGAATGTTGAATGGCTTTGGAGGTTTGGAGGGGAAGGGGAGGGGAGTAAGAGAGTCTTTGGAGAATATGGTTTTAAATCTCGGATCGGCGGAACGGATTGTCCATGCCAAAAACCAATCTGGATCATATCGGATCGGCGTATCGTTCGGTCCGAACCTAATTCAAAGTCCAAAAATTCTATGAAAAATCCTAAAAATCCATAAAAATCTTATAATGTTTTTCATGAAAAGTTTGATTGAAAAAAACTTAATTTTAGGTATATTAGGTGCATTATACATG
>JAOXJP010160955.1:0-12895 GCA_025762735.1 Platanus orientalis
ACTTGGCCCCCTTTTCATAAACCTCTCTGTACAAAACTCTTTGTAACCATTGAACTCTTTCCCTTTCCTTGGAGAGACTCTATTTTCCCTCTTGTAGACAACTACCAAAATAATACCCGTCTCTCTACTCTATCAAAATGCTTTATTTTGGCTAGCACCTTAATCTTTATGGGAAATTGGGTTATGTCCCCTCTTCTGCAAAAATCCATCATCAACTCCCATCCTGCACCTCTAATTGCTCAATCTCCTACTCTCCTAATAGCAAGAACATCTCTTGCTATTAGATCATCCACAGTTATCTGCTCACCTCTAGAAGGCTGTGAGAAAGATTTTTATTCTTTAAAGACATGTCTTATTTTCCCTCTCATTGATCTGCCTGGCCCACCCACATCACCCCTCAATAAGAGTTATCTTTGTTTCAATTAAAGAGGATCAATCCAAAATCTCATATTAAAACTCCTACATGTACAAACCAAACTGGTTGCACTGACCCTATAATTTGGTACAATACTCCTGTCAATTCCTTACCTCTCAAAACCATAACAAATGCCCATAGGATCCAAGGGCAATCAAGTAATCAAAGTTCAATCGTACTCCTGTTACTAACCCAGGAGCAATTACTTTTATTATCCCTTTGTACAAATCCATTAATGTTGCATAGTCATAACTTTTAGAGTTCTCAAGGAAGGCTTACCCATCTTAATAGTATGTACATTTTCTCCCAAGCATCTATACCCTATTTTGCAACCTCAGAAGTCTAGGCTAGTTATGGATGAGGCTCACCCCTTCCATCCCCTTCTAAGTCCCATCTCAATAGCCTCACCCTTTTCATATAAAATCAATCTCTATAAGGAATAAAATTTTAATCAAATAAATAATTTATTCTGAACTCTGGTAAAGCCAACCCTCTCCATATTGAAAGATCTAATTTGCATACTTCCTACAATTCAAGTCATAATCTTCTTTGGTATCTCTCACGTATAATCATATTGATACCAATAAATTTTTTTACAACTCATCCAACCAATCACTCACCTAAAGATTCATTTTTAAAGGGATTACCCATTATTGCTTTTAATTCAACTTATACTCCAGCTCCCTCTCCTCGTGATTCCTCTTGTGATTAACCAAAATTCAATCTTTTCAATATATGATTATATGAATTCACTATTTTATTGTATTTAAAAAAAAAACCATGGACATGAATCTTGGCAATAGTTTTTCTGGGGGCAGACCCATTTTGTTCATTCTATGCTTTTAATGACTATATTTTTTCTCTTAAATATTTAAAAACCATCATAACAATTCTACAATTTCGGGGCAATTCATAGGATCAAACAAGCAAGACATTTTGAAAGAAGGATCTCATACTCAAGCAATTATGGCAATCAAACCTTCAACTGGAACTTCAACAAACACTCCTAACATGGAAGCCTTAGAGTCATCCATGCACCTAGCTCAGATAAACCAACAAATTGATCAGCTCATGGGTGAAATAGAAAACTTGAAAGCAGCTCGATACCCAAGACAAGCTTTGATGATTTATGCCTATATCCTGGGTGGCACCTCCCCAGTGGTCTCAAAGTCCCAAAATTCACAAAGTATGATGGACGAGGATGTCCTCGCATGCACTTGTGGACATATTGCAATGATATGGCCCAACTAGGCAAGGATACTCCTCATCCATCTGTTTGCATCAAGTGTAGAGGGTCAGGCTCTCAGATGGTTTGTAAATCTAGAAAAGGACAAGTTCCAAACCTGGATAGACTTATCACGAGTCTTTTTTGAAAAATACAAGTTCAACTTGGATTTCTTGCCCCTTAGGGTAGAGTTAGAAAGAATGAGACCTAGACCACATGAAAATATTAAGGAGTATGCCCTTCGTTGGAGTCTCGCTGCCTCTGCACTAGAAAATCCTTCAGAGGAAGTAGACATGACATTTACCTTCTTGAAATCCCTAAGTCATGTATACTAGACAATGTTATTGACTGAAGCATGTAATGACTTTTCATCTGTGATAAAAGCCGTGTTAAGGATAGAACATGCTATACAAGATGGATTGGTCTAGGAGACCGACCGACCTCTCAAGGCTGCACAAGGGGAGCTAGAACTTTTTTCAATTACATCTATTTCACCTGTAACTTCAACGACTCAATGTCACCATTCTATTCAGACTATTCATACTCCAGCAACACCAAAACTACTCCCATCACTCAAAAGGAAAAATATTGAACCACACCCTTCTTCCAAAAGAACCAAGAGGGAGTTCACTCCTTTGCGTTATCCCATCAACCACATACTAAATAATCTAGTCAACAAGGGGCATCTTCAGCTACTTCCACCAAGACAGCTGTCCAATCATCTCCCAAAGACATATGATGCGAAGAAATATTGCACCTACCATCAAGGTTTTGGGCACCTCACTGACAATTGCTTGCAGTTAAAGAATGTCATTCAAGACATCGCTGACCAAGGGACCATCAACATCAATGCAACAAGAGCATCTTGAAGACCTCTTGAAGACTTTGTAAACTTGTCTTTCCTTTTATCTTTTGCAAACCATGTACAGACTGAAACTACAAACCGGCTTGATCCTGACCTCTATAGCAGGTACATAGGCAACTTGGGAGTCATTTTTCATACTCTAAGTGCAACCCCTTTTGTATAAATAAAATATTTTCCTAAGGTACATTCTCTACATTTACCCCGTCAGATTCATCATCCACACAGAGCCAAACCCCAGTTTGCCAAAAATTGTATGGGAAAGAGATCTTGATTATTAGATATAAGTTCTTGCAAAGATCCTATTCTAGATACTACCTCAAAACAAATAACAAATAATAATAATTTAACATAGTTTGAGCATGCACCATGTTTGAAAAAGCACACCTTAATCAAAATCCATCTTTCAAAATTATCTCATAACCTTATAAAACTTCACATTTTTTTAAATACATAATTTGTAAAATTCATGTATAATTTCGTGCACTTTGTATTCCTCTAACCTCTGAATTCTCTCTTGATGAACGTGTTTTAAAAATGTTTTAACCCATAACTTGCTTGTAATGCATGCCATGTTTTTGCCTCTAGAGGCACCGCTTTTTCGAAAATGGATGCTCCACAGAGTTTCCCATTTTCAAAAGATTTTTCATCACTTCATGCGCATGATTTCCATATTGTATGAACATATTTTTCAAAACATTTTTTCAAATCCAAAAGGATCATTACTAACAACTAACAAGTGGATAAATGTCTAGAAAGCCTCCTAAAAGAACCCATTAAAATAAAAACAATTCAACTTAAAATCATGTATTGATGCCTTAAGAGTTATGGGTGTGCCAATCCCCAGGTGGATTTTGATTATGCAAGAAGCCCGATCACCTAGTGAGGCCGAAGACAGTAAGCTTGCGTATGTATGATGTCATCATCTTTTTGCCCTAAGGATTTATAGATCAATGATAGAACATGAGATTTTACTTTTTAAGATGGGCGCTTTTCAGAAAACCTAGTTGCATTCACTAAGCAACATTGGCCAACTATTGCAGAGCCATTCATCAAGACACATCCAAGGTGTCATGACTGACAATTATAGTGTAAAAACCATGTGAAACCCAGTCCTGACGAAAACCTATAAAGGCATCAAAAGCAAAAGAGGGACAAAACAAAAGAAAAAAATCCCAGTTTTAAGGAAAACCCCAGAGGGCCTTGAGGGCAAAAAAGGGAAAAAAAGGAAAGATTGTCCAGTCAAACATCTGCTCTACACGAAGAAATCCGACAGTTAACAATATGCTTATGAAGCTCCACTCTGACAATTAGTGACGTGCTCCTAGTGCTCTACAATTGTAGGCAACAATCATGCTCCTGATGCTCCTAGAAAGGATAGGGGGCATATTTGGCCAACTAGATTCCCAAAAAAAAAAACCCATATACAATTTTCCACTAGTCAAACACTTTGAGCCAAAATACAGAGCCTCTTTCTTTCCAAACACAATATTCTCCATGTATCAAACCCATGTCAAGTATAAACTCAATTGTTTATTAAAATGAGGGGAGGCCATCTTAGGCCGACCAGAATCCTCAAAATGACTTGTTCAAAATTAATCACTAGTCAACCATCAGGTTCTTAAATCCATTTTGTCCACTGGTTTTACAAGAAAACTTGATGTTTTGATTTTTGTAGATTCTTTTACATGTTTTGGAAAAAGGAAAAAAATTTATTTTCAAGCAAGTTCATATTCTATCTTTGAATTTTGATCTGTGTAGGTTCTTAGATGATTTTAATCTTCACTTTTTAAGGGAAGAAGATTGTTCTAATCAGTTTTCAAATTGTTTTTAAAAGATCCCATGTTTTTTGAAAGGTGTTTTCAAAGGGTTTTTAGTAAACTTATTTTTTAAGAATGTTTTAAAGGATTTTTTTATGCCAATCCATATAGATATGCACTTAGGTTGGTCTGATTCTTTGTTTTTTGTTTTGCTTCAAAGATATGCATTGTTTATAAATTATTAAACATTGTTAGTTTGTTCTGCTTTAATATTGTGGGCATCACAAAATGGGTTTGAATTATCCCCACTTTGCGAGATGGGGTCGTCACTAACTCTAATATTTACAGACGAAGTTAGACATCTACCTCCTTTCTCAGAGAAAGAAAGTGTAGGCCTTTCAGCCCAGTCTAGACCCTTAGGCATAGAATGACTCTCGAAACTAGTTTAGTTCTTCAGAGAATTGGGTAAGTTGTTTTGTTGCAATTGGGGAAGGTGTTAGGCACCCCAATTACCCGCCTTTTTAGGGGCTTCTCTAACCTAACAATTCATGTCTACCATAAGCTATAATGTTATTTGCCTGTTAGATTTAATCTTATTAGTCTTAACCATTCCCATGGTATGATCATTGCAATTGCACCTGAGATAGTCTCAAGTTGCCTACATACCCGAGCTTGTGTGGTTCAATGTTCCTAAGGTTTTGTCTGGATCAAATTGCATGTAGTTCTGGAGGTCTACTATGTGTGCCAGTAGTAGTCAAATATGTCTGACTGTGAGAGTGAATAGAGTCTTATTCATTTTGGTATATTTCGTATACTTACATAGTACTACGTGCTGCAACAACATATAATCATGTTAGTGAAATGGGGTTTGGGACTATGTAATACCATTGTGAGTGTGTTTTAAGGACATGATTAGGCTATAGCTAAGTCTTAGGGTCTTTGGGTTGTGAATCACACCGACATGACCCTAGGATAAGGTGGAGACCGTAAAAGGTCAGGAAGGGTTCAAAGGTAGTGATTGGGTCGGGTTACGTAACCTGACCATGCTAAAGTCACCATAGCACCAACGTTGTCTCCCAAGTAAAATTTAGGTACCGAATACACTTGAAATTTACAAGTTTATGGTTTAACCTTACTAGGGTTGAAATTTATACACTTAAATGTCTGACAGTGGGCCTAGTCCATGTATAGAGGCTAAACAAAGGTTTCAGAAACTTGAAGATGGGTTTTAGGCTATTTTGGAAGTGTAGGAGTTTTAACCCACCCTTTGTCTTCCAGAGAGGGATAAATTGGGAACTTCCCAATGTGTATGCTTGAATTTAGGTTGTATGCCTAAAATTAGAGGCATATGAGTAAAAATTTTCAAGAATGGAAATTCAAGTGTACAGGGTCAAACAGGTCCCACCTGGAACCTCAGAGAAGGGTAGGGTTTTACATGTCTCTAAATTGGGTTTTTTGGAGACATGAGGCTTTACAAGCCCTCTATCTGGGAGGAAGAGTAGTTATACACAGTTTATAGGTTGTACGCCTGAATTTGAAGGTGTATGCCTGAATTTGAAGGTATATGCCTAAACTTTTTAGAAATGGAAATTAAGGCATTTAGACCCAGAGAGGACCCACCTAGACTTCTGCATAGGGTTAAGGTATGTAACTTTATCCACAAGGGATTTTCACATTTCCTGGGTTCTATAGGGACTTCCTATGAGGGGAATACACATGGAAAGTTTCCAAGCTGTATGCCTAAACTCAGAATGTACGCCTGAAATTCAGGGATACGCCTGAAATTCAGGACTATGCTTGAACTTCCACAAAAGTTAAAATTCAGGCGTACAGTCTTAAATGGTCCCCACTAGGGGTTCCAACAAATCAGGGTTTGGGTCCTCTACCAAGGTCTGAGGAGTCTTATGGACCCACTGAATACACAAGGACAGAGGTGGGGAGTGTTCGGGGTTAGTATGCCTGACATTAGGATGTACACCTGAATTTTCACTGTAGTGAAAATTCAAGCGTACAGGTTCTGGGCAGCACTCCAACAACCTAATTTTTCACACTTTTAGGCTTATCACCAAGGGTCAAATGGACTTGGGATTTTCAGGGTGTTGGGTTAGGATCCTAGACACACCTCTGAAAAATTCCAACCTCATTTTAAAAGTGCAAACCCCACTTTGGATTTTCTAAAGTGGGTGGGTTATGTGCAAATTAATACAAACCCCTATGAAATCCAGAGGTTGTGAGACCCATTTTGAGGGATGTATTCATTGGGTTGAGCCCAAATTTGGCTTGAAGTATCTCAACATGATTATAAGGCTACTGAAAAAAAATGAGGGAAAAACAACATGAAAATCAAGGGTAAATTTAATCTACAAATTAAATGACATAACTTAGTGTATAACAAAAATAATAGAAAAATAATTAAAATAAAAATCTGGTAAAATACTAAAACTGAAATGAAACAGATTACAAAAATTAATTTAGACATAGAAATTAGTTAACTAATAAATAAATAAATAATTAAGTAGAAATATTAAATAAATGATGAATTAAAACAACAAGACCCTACTTGGCTCAAGCTGTAGAGTGCAGAATCACTCCAAAATAGTGAGCAAGTGGGGTCTATTTCGGGGGTCAAATGAAATCCAATGCATGTGAAATTTTACAGTGAAGTAGGTCACTATGTAAGTGACCTACCATGTAAATTTAAGATTCTAAATCCCTGTATTGAGAGAGTTATGGTCTCTACACTATCACTTGGTCCAAAAAAAATTAGCAAGGTTTATCTCTCCCATGTCCCACCATTGATGGAGCATTCAATGGGGTTTTATGGGGTCAATTACAGAAACACAACATGTTATAAACTATGGAAAAGAAAGGGGGTGGGGTACCTACCTCAGGGTCCAATCTTTCCTTCTCTTCTCTTTCTTCTCTCTTCCTTTCTTTTCTTTCTTCTCTTTTTTTTTGGTGAAAAAATGGACTCCTCATTCTTAGTTGATCTAGGGTTATTTATAGGTGGGGTGGAGTATGGGGAGCTATGGCCATGGGATGTTATGGATGGCATGGTATAGTGGGACCCACATGAACATATGGTAGTGAAGGGGGTTTGAATGGAATAGGGTGGAGGCTTCTCAACCACATGTAAGGGGGCTTAGAATTTCTCCTCCCATTGGCTACAAGGTGAGGGTAATCTAGATGGGTGCCATGTGGCAAGGGGGGTGAATGGAGGGTTGAGGTAAGGAGGTGGAAAAAATGGAGGGTTTAGATGTGCTTTGAGATATGTGGTGTGGAAAAGGGTTCAAATGGGACAAGGTGGAGGGTTTCTAGCCACATGTGGGGGAGCTTTAGTGTGCTCCTCTCATTGGTCTAGATGTGAGGGTAGCTAGATGGGTGCCATGTGGCAAGGGGGCTGAATGGAGGATTAAGGTGAGGAGCAAGAAAATATGGAGGGTTAGGATGAGGAGGTGCAAAAAGGGCTAGTGAGATTATACTTTAAGCAATGGATGGGGGATGATGGGCTAGGGTTTTAGATCATAAAATCCTAGCCTTTCATTAAGAACATTTTGGGATTGATGCTAAATGAGAGGCCCTAAGCCAAAGCCACCTTTACGATTTTTTGAAAATGCAATGATTACTTTTTCAAAAATATCAAAAAAGTAATGATTGTTTTTCTCAAAAATATCAACGGTTTCTTGGATTTCAACTTTCTTACTAACTGGGTATGCTTTTAGGGTTCTATAGCTCAGGAAGTTTCAAGGCTTATGTGTTTTTCAAATCTCTCGGATGCCTTGGTTGTAATGCAACTGTTGGAATCGAATTTGGATGAGTGTAGGTCGGTCAAAACTGAGTCTGAATGGCTTTGAAATGACTTAAACCCATCAAAGAGGGGTAAAATGATAAATTTTATTTTCAAGGTCTTGATATGAAAGATAACCTTCAAATTTTGTGAGACATAGGTTTAGATTATTCATGAAACTAATACCCGAGTCAAAATCTGTAGTTAAAACCTTGATTTGTCTCGGGTTGAATTCTTAGTGGATTTGAGAAAGGTTTTTGCTGAGTCCCAAATGAAAAAAATGGTGGTCATTGAATGGTTTAGGGCTCTAAGTCTTGAGAACACAAGATCTGATAAGCTGAAAATCTGATTATTGGAGAGTTCCCTGGGAGTTCCCGAATGAGGGTCACTTAGCATAAAAACGCATACTAAATTTGTGAATAAATGAACAATTGGGTTGTGTTGAGTCTGTAAATGGACTTGTCTATTAGGGGATTTATTGAAGGTCTCAAAAAATTAGAGAAAATGGGACTGACCTTGAGAGATTTGGGTTTCGAGAAAATTCTCGGGAGCTCACCGAGTGTTAAATGCTGGTAAAAATGGTTATGTTCTGATTTGAGAGAGAATGGGGCAATCAGGGTATGTTGGGCCTTTTAAAGGTCCTTATAGAAGTTTTTGGAAGGTCTTAGGATTGCCAAGATAGGGCCACTAATTAGCTAAGTTTTTGACCTGTGATGAATTCTCATGAGTCTATCGAGGGTCCATCACTTGCTAAAAAAATGATTAGGTTTGTTATAGGGAGATTGAGGAAATTGTTGTGGAGTGGGTCTGGTAATATCTGAGCTTGAAGGCTAGCCTTGAAGCCTTGGAAAAAACCAAGAATTAGCCTCCGACTGATTTGAATTTGATTGTCCGGAGGCCTTTTGGGGACCTATAGTAGGTCAAATATAGCCAAAAGTGTCTTTTAAGGGTTTAGGGAAGTATTAAGACTTTGGGGTTATTTGAGTCACTAAAAATTTCTGGTTCTTTAGACATCTTTGAAGATGATCCTGATTAGAGGGCATAGGTCCTGATTTGGGGTCATTTAGATGATGGAAAAATTTCTAGGATTTATTAAGGGTCCAATTTTGGGAAAAAAAATTGAGAGGTTTTGAGAATATGAGGGTAAATAGGTAAATTTTCATCCTTTGATGCATCAATGTGGGAAGGCTTATGAAAGATGGAGAATTCTAGAGAAAATGAGTTTAATAAACTGAAGTTGACATTTTTTAGGGTATAGGGGCAAAATGGTAATTTTTTAACCTTTTAATGTTTCAATGTGGGAGGGCTTATGAAAGCTGACAAATTTAGAATGAAATGGGGTTAACAGGTTGAAATTAGGATCCTCGTAGTCCTAAAGTCTTTTCTGGGAAAATTAGGGTTTAGCTTGACTGTTCTTTAAATAGGGTTTTGATATCGACATTGCACTTTGTGACTAGAGTATCCATTGAGAATGCCTAACTACCTGAAGTCCAGGGTTGTCTAGAGTCTGATCCCATTAATTAACCCAACTCAAAATTTGGGTGTTGACAGATATCTTCTAGTATCTGTATCTATTTTGATGAAAATATATGTTTAGTTATTACATGAGACCCCTTTGCCATCAAAGGAAAAATTTTGATGGAGCCCCTCATCGGGTTTAATAGATGCAAATATATAGCCTCTTCATTGAGTCACATTAATTAACAATATTTGTTGCTGATCACCACTAGGCATGAGATAGTGGTATCTTACCATCGGATTGTAGATGGGTTCATTATGTTCTGTTATGTTACATGTTATCTAGCAATATGTGTATTAGATTTCTAGTATATGATTCAGTTATCTATTATCTAACTTCCAATACATATGGGAGGATTCAGGTATTTGATTTAGTAGGTCTCATATATGTATGTTTGTTTGATATTTGTTCAGTTCTATTTAGTTCAGTATTTTAGTTCTATCAGCACCCAAATTTTGACTTGGGTCATCTAATGGAATGAAGAACAGCAAAGTAACATTTAGGCATCAAAACTTTAAGCACCCTGGTTTGTCGAGAGCAAAATAGACCCTAGGAGGTTAGGCATCCCTTGTGAAGTCTTCCCTGGATGTTTCGGTCACAAAAGGCATCATATGTATCATACCATGTGTAGTGAATCAACTCATATGCATAATTTCTAGTCAAACCCGAATTCCCAAAAAAAAAAAAATCAGTAGGACTATGAGGGTCCATATTCAAGACCACCAAATACATTGCCTTTAATTTCTCCAACCTCCATAAGCCTTCTTGTAGTGAAGCATCACAGGTGAAAAAATTACCATTTTGCCAGTTAGCCTTCAAAAGCCAAAATTTGATATCTTCACACATTGTCTATAAATTCTTCAACTTTCATTAGTCTTCCCATGGAGAAGCATCACAGGCAAAGAGTTATCATTTTTTAGCCCTTTGAGCAGCATAAATAGAAAAATTACCACTTTACCCTTTAGCTTTCAAGACTTACCCTTGGACCCTCAAATGATTCCTGAAGGTTTTTCCATCACTTGATTTGTGTAATGTTAAGTCCTGCACACTCCATACTCCACCACCTTCAAGGAACTTATCTTAACACAAATCTCTTCAGAAACTGGCAACAACAAATTTCTCAACCTTCAAAAACCCCTAATCAGAAAACAACGCTCAAAAGGTTCTCAAGGATTCATCTAGTGCTGGAATTCAGATAGGTCAATGGTTGTCTTTCAATTTTGGCCTTATCTTTAATCAGTCAATTCACCAAACAAAAGCATCCGAAGTCTCGAACCCCTATGAAATCTCAAATCTTCCCTAAAGGGTGAGAAATCAGTTTTGGTTGCATTCACCTTTATGGGTCCAGAATGTTCTCTAAACCTCAAAAGCTTGACAAGTTAGTGCCCATCTCTCCAGATTAGCGAGGCCTCCGCAAAAACCCCTAATGGAAAATAGCATTGGAAGAATCAATCCACTCAGTTTCTCCCAATTACTTGAAAATGAGCTACACATTTAGGCCAAATATCGTGTACTCAACTGAACCCTGGGAATGCATTCGAACTCCGAAATTCAGTCTGTCAACGATCATCCCTAGGTAATTCTAAGACCTTCGAAAGCCCATCTCCCTTAATTGCCTCGGTAACTTCTGCAAGCTTACTCACTATATTTTATCCATGCCAACATGAGACTTAGTTTGTCTATATTTGGCACTCGGTAAGCCCCTAAAGACTCCCTTGAACTCAAAATTCAGTTAGGTCAAGCCCATTTTCTTAGTTTTCTCCCTATCCTCAAAAGACTGTTTCATGAGCTAGGACAATGGAGGATGCCTACTAGCCTAATACTGTCATTCTTCAGTAATCTACAAGAACAGTATGTCAAGCAACCCTGCTTCAAAAAATCCTCGATAACTACCAAAGAATCCGTTGGACAAGTTGTCAGTTCATGTACACTCCAGACTCCTAAGCTTCGATAAGCCCTAAGTCACGCTTGTCGTAGTAAACTAAGGCTCCCACAGTGAGCATTTCAATCAAAGTCTCTTTAGTTGCCTCCCAAAAGGGGTTTTGAGCCCAATTTCCTACATGGATATCAAAATTCAAAGTGGTCAGAGCCTATGGCTCACAACAGCTAAGGACCACCTTTCATCTAAAGATCCCATAAACCAATTTAACCATCTTGCCCCTCCAGTATTTATTGAGAGCATTTAAGGCTAGTAAACCCCTGATTTCATCCCCTACCCTTATCGTAATTTGGTTCCAACTGATCCATTGCAACCGGAACATCTGGGACTTCAAAAATAGACATTAATTTTATGAGTTTTCGAGCATGGGAACTCAAAAAGCAGGATAGCTAGGAAGAGATTTGATTTTTAATACAATTAAGGCATTAATGAGCTCATCCTTTGGTTTTAGCTTATTAATGCCCATTAATGCATTCACACTTAATGCTCTAAGGTGTCCCACCCTTAGATTAGGATCCCCATTGTGCACCCCTGTACTCTCCCTTTAGATTAACTACATGGATTTCAAAAATCCACATAGTCCTTGATCCATCCCTCCATTTAGCATAATCAATCCTCCCCTTTGATTTTGATAAACCAATCAAGATAGCTTATGTTGTTGACATGGCCCTAAGCTTGTCTATCATTGGTCTATCTCATCAATCCTTGTGAACTAAACCAAACTAATCCACACCCTTGCTTAAACAAGAATAAATGCATCTTCCTCTTTAATTCTCATCAACCAATCAAGATAGCTTATGTTGTTGAATGGCCCTAAGCTTGTCTATTATTGTCCATCTCACCAATCCTTGTGAACTAAACCAAACTAATCTACACCCTTGCTTAAACAAGCATAAATGCATCCTCCCATTTGATTCCCATCAACCAATCAAGATAGTTTATGTTGTTGACATTGCCCTAAGCTTGTTTATCATTGGTCTATCTCACCAATCCTTGTGAACTAAACCAAATTAATCCACACCCTTACTCAAACAAGCACAAAGGCATCCACACCTTTGATTGTCTTCAGCCAATCAAAGGGAGCCATCTTGATGAATGAGCATTACCCCCTCTCCCATTGGTCCATGTCACCAATCCATGTGAAGTAAACCAAACCAACCCTAACCCTTGATCCCTTAAACCCATGAACCAATCCCAACCCTTGGCTAAACCCATTTTTTGCTATAAATAGTCTCAAATTCATGCATAATAGGGCTGAAATTTTTGGAGAAAAAATAAAGAGAGAGGAAGAAAAGGAGAAGAAGAAAAAGACCACAAGCCAAACCCTAACCCTTGGCCAAGTTGAGGTAAGGCTCTAATTGTGACAAGTTCAGTTTATTTAGTCCATT
>JAOXJP010160966.1:0-12895 GCA_025762735.1 Platanus orientalis
GTACTAGATTAAGGAGAAAGTTTGCAGCAAATGGAGTATTTACAGTGGAGATTCAATGTATTAATACTACATCAGTTTGAGTTTAGATGTGCTATTGTGGTTGGAACAGCAAATTACTGTTGTAAATAATACTCTTACCGAGTTATTAGGAGTAAAGATCTTCTGCAACATTGTACACAAGGATTATGTCCAATCATGAGGAAAGTAAAAACCATCTTGAGAGTGTTGGTAAATAATCTCTTAACAATGAGACTATTTGCTAAATGACAAACCTTTGGGTGGGATGGGGCGGGTAAGGAACTAATGAAGCTATTTGATAAATAAAGTTCATTGGTGATAAATTTATTAATACACCCTCAAGTTGTTTTTCCCTTCTTGAAAGCGTTCGCAATATGCAGGGATAACCCTTGTCAGATGGAAGTCACTATCTCAAAACTCAGCTGCGTTTGGATTTGCAGAATTGGAATCAACTTGTTGAATTGAACCCAGTGAATTCAGTTCCTTTGAATTGGAAATTCTCTCATTTGATGCTTAATTGAATGAGTAGGATTGAATTGCATAATTTTCAATTATATTGTTTAGAAACGGGAAAAAAAAAATTTTGCAAGAATTGAATTGAATTTTTTTGTATACCTCAAACCAAGAATTAGTTCTCCAAAATTTTTTGAGAGACCCCCAACTTCTTAAGCAATCGCAAGACTGGATTTCCCATCTTTGATCCTGTCACGTAACGTTAGATGTGAATTAGCTAGCATATTTAGTTTCTTCACAACAACAGAGCTTATAAATGTCAAAATTAAAAAATTGACTACTAAGGAATTCGACATACTTAAAAATAAATAAATAAAATGAAAGCTTTCCAAGAATGGAAACAGAGGAGACCCACAGTTCAAGAAAAATAAAGGAACTTAAAAATTTTCTTCGGTAGATGAGGTTCACCTTTTCTTTCCTCATGTTTTTACCACTCTTTTCCTTGCCATATGAGAACATAAATCAAGTTCTGCTGATTTTTTTCATACAATAGGATCTTTCATCATCATCATCATCATTAGAAACAGCAACATCTGTTACTGGCAAAAAAAATCTCCAGTCTCTCTGATAGGAATAACAATGATCTCAAAAACTAGGTTGAACATTGAACTGGGTATCTTAATTTCTAATTGCTTTTCATTTAAATGGAACACATTATCAATAACAACGAAGGAAGTCTCTTCTCTGTTATGATACTTAGACATGAAACCAAAACAGCAATGAGCGAATTAACCCAAATAACTAGTCATGTCATTTCAATGCCACTTCACAAGGCCCCATTAGTTATCATGTCAGATAGACTAAGTGTCATCAATAATGCATCTAGTCCAGAATTTTCTGATGTCCCACTCGTTGACAAGTCGGGAAAGTGGGATATATCCTGGCAGCGTGTAACTATTACATGGTACATGTGGGACACGAGAAACTAGTAATTTCCAACGGGAAACAAGCCATCCCAATATCTTCCACCATCCAACATTTCAAAAGCGTTACCCAAATCTCCATTATTATCATGTGAGTGACCAAGACGAGTCCACCCAAGAGTCACAGTCGGTGCTGTGAATGCCAAAACCAGCATAGCTAATGAAGCTCGCTTAGTAACGGATGAATCAAGCTAAATGTTTGACAGAGGCATGGCGAAGGTATGGCTCCTCCGACCGACGAAGGGAATTATATTGTAGCCCAGCAACTGGATGCTGTGCAAGTTCTCCTCAAGAAGCAGAGGGGACTGCAAGTCTCAAACTAATTATGGATGGAAAGGATGGTGATAGATTCGGATGCTCAGCAACTAGTCAGCTTGACCCAACATCGACAACAGCACATGACATGACCATAGGCAACGACCTTTTCTTTTTCAATGTATTGGAAACTTTTTTTCTTTTCGTCTTTTGTGGTCTTGCGACTTGGGCCTACATCATGTTAACAGCCGCACTAACCGGAACCGGATTGAGCCGGTCATAACCAGAGCAGGCGACACCATAGTGCACTGCATACGGCCTCATATCTGTGTCGCCCCCCCTTGTGCGACATCGTGGGCTGAGACACAAGGGGAGTATCATTTCACTTTTTGGGGATGTCACATCACCCCCCCCCAAAAAAAAAGTGAAATGATACCCCCCTCTGTCTCAGCCCATGACATCGCACAAGGGGGGTCAGCGCAGACGATACTCTCCCACTGTGGGCTTGGATTATGTGCAAACTAATCTTGTGAGAACTGTGCAAACTGCACCAGAGAGGCTGACACATCAGTATCACTTTTTGGGGGGCACTTATCACTTTTCGGCACTGATGTGTCCACACCCTGATGCAGTTTTCACAGTTCTCACGAGATTCGTTCTCACCTAATTTTTTTCCTCCCACTGCATACCCACCATAACACTCCACGGATTCGAACTTCGTCTTCCATACGGAAGATAGATGTGGCAATGCCAGCTGGCCTGAAATCCTCTGTGCCACACCCCCTGATGGGACACTCAGGAGGGGGAATCAAAAACCTCCAAAAAGTGAATTGATTCCCCCCAGTGTCCCATCAGGGGGGGTGGCGTAGACGATTTCGGCCCACGTGAAAGAGCACTGAGGATACTGTGCACTGCCATGAGCCAGACACAAAGGGGGGTGGGGCCCATACACTCTTTGCAACCCCCCAATGTGTCTCAGCTCATGACAGCACACAATACCCTCAGCGCAGAGGATATGAATCCATGATTTTCACTTTTTCCCGCCAATTTAGACAGGACCTTAACAGGTCATAAGCAGTAGGAGAGGATCCTTTTCGGTGGGATACGGGGTTGATGCAACAAGGAAACTGTACTTGTGGTTAATCCAGAAGGTCCCCATAAGGTGAACCAATCTGAATGAGCTACATCATTCTCCATGTGGCAAAAAAAAAACCCTATCACCCATCAAGTGGACTCACATTGTCTGCGACGGTCTGCCATAAGCCGAGACACAAACGGGGGTGGGGCTTGCAAAAATTGTATGGACCCCGCCTCCTTTGTGTCTCAGCTCATTTATTCTCGGCACAGAGGATACAGAATCCCATCACAGAAAACTTCAAATCCAGCAATACAAATAATAATAATAATAATAATAATAATAATAATAATAATAAGAAGAAGAAGAAAAGAAAACCTTTTTATCTTTTATTGGAAAAGAGAAAAAGGAAGTAGCTGAATAATAAAAAAATTGGAGAGAACACACCTGCTAGTTCTTCTGGGCAAAGGCATCTCCTTCTGCAGGGAGTGATATCACCTGTGCCGACCAAAAAGTAAGACAAGACACAAGGGGGGTATCATTTCACCTTTCGGAGATATCACATTACCCTCAAAAAGTGAAATGATACTTTCCCTCTGTCTTGTCTCACGACGTCGCACAAAGAGGGTCGGCGCAGGTGATATTCCCCCATGTTATGGAGGGACATGGTCATGGTAAACTAACAACATCCCGTAATATCAAAAGAAAAATGAGGTGAGAAGTAGTTGTCGTGGTTTGGTGTGTGTATATCGATTATGGCCCTCCTCCTCGTCTGGGTTCAGTGCAGTTGGCAATTATAACACTATATATAACATTACATTTGATGCACTCCAAAATCTCTGAATAAAAAGAATGTGATGCACCAAACGTAACAAGAAAAAGAGAGAGAGAGAGAGAGAGAGAGAGAGATATGCATAGACGTGATACTTTAATAACGTCCGTTTGACTTAGGACGTGAGATTTGAATTGATGTAATCTCGCTTAGGAGGATGAAATTTTCACCCCACTACCACAACACTAGTGGTTTATATCCTATCTGACCTGTCTGGCCTAACCGGTCGACACATCACCAAACATGAGCGGTTCGGATCCAATCTGACTTCTTTTTCCAGTGATGTATCGACTTGTGAATCTGCTCCAGCAATTTCGAGGCCGAGTCTGTCTGTAAGACCCTTAACCCTTGGTTGAATATGCGTCGAATGTAGATATGATATCTGGCAAAAAATTATCAGAGTGGACAGCGATGATCCCAGTCCCATTAAAACTATAAGGGGTTGGTTGGATTACACCTTATAATCGCTGAAACCAGGCTCAACCCTGATGCCCTCACAGCACATGGTATATAATGTAAAAAAAGTAAGTGTACAAAAAGATGCACCAAATTCAATATCATATCGTGTGTCAGTGTCACTCTACAATACAGGTCATATTTGGTCACACTCTTTTTCTTAACACAAGATTTGCTCCCGCCACAAACCACTTCCCAAGTTATTGATTCAACTGGCCAAGCGGGCCCACATTTACTAACAATGAGTTGAATTAACTTTAATTAAACAACAAGCAAATGAGTTGGTTTTGTTTAAGAACCAACCACTCACTTGTACTTTTTTTTTTCCTTTTTTTTAAGCGAGAAAATCCTCTGCAATGGGTGCGCCCTCTCACATGGGGTGTGGACCCCACACAAAAAGTGCATGGCCTCCAACCCCCCCCCCAACATCCCCCTGTGAGAGGGCGCTCCCTGCACCCGGTGCAGAGAACCTGGCCCCTTTATGTAACATCATTTTGGAAAGAAACCATCGACCATACCTAAACTGTACATTTCTTAACTATATCTAATGTCTAAATAATTGAAGTGGTCATAAGTGGTGCTACAACTTTGGAATTTAAGTAATTTATAAGCACTGACCAATCATTGATCCTCTATAAGTGTTGTATGCTTGGGGGAGACAATAGTCATGGCAAAGGTGATTCAGATCACTTAAACGCTTCTGTTAATATTGTATTAACCAGTTTATCATTCATGGCTTCATTCAATCAAATCAAATTTCCAAATGAAAATTTTAAGGCCTTTCCAAAATACCCCAGAAAAACTAGTGTTCATTTTCTTTAATTTTTTCCTTTTTCTTGGTGGCTGGGGCTTTGCAAGGGCCATTCGCAGGGCCGATGGCAGACTGGCGAGACAGTGCTGCACATGATCGATGCATCTACCATGAATGCATCCCTAGGTGAGTTCATAGTATGGTTAGTCTACAATAAGCCAATAAGGTGAGGCTTATTCTCTTGTAGTACTTGTAGTTGTTTAGCCATCCTTGTCATACTATCGATGACGATACAAGGTTTTGTGTAAGAAATGCAAGACAACTTAGTCATGGCCGTTATAACAGTTAATAATCATACCAAGCTGTATACTATTAAGCAAAAGTAGGTACGTACATAGCTCAGTCTGATAAAAATGGCATTTTCCAGACCATCATAATGTTTTAGTGCAAATTACCGAAGTTTTAACTTTTTTAAGAGTGCATAACTCTCAATGCCTCTGGAAATTCTATGGAGGTTTGTACTATCTTCACCTACTAACAATTAACCATTTGTTTGCCTATGCAAAGGAAAGAAAAGAAAACAGCTTCAGTACAATTCTATTATCACCATAATATTCACAATTTTGAGTCATGCTTGAAAGAAGTAGAAAGACTAAACAGGGATGATTTTACCCTAAATATAGTTAGAAGGAGGCGAAAAGGTGGTTCAGCCACCACATTTGAGTAGTTGGTATCACCTGAATGTCCAACAAGAGGATCATTGTTGTCTAATTTGGACCACAAGTGCACTGTAATAATAAATCTAGGCGACAAGTGCTTGATGAGGAAGCAAAGAAGCATAAGGTACCAAATTTCTTTATCCTTTTTTTTTTTTTTTTTTGGTAAATAAATATTCTTATCCCTGATACCTGCACACACATCTACTAACAAGGAACAATGGATGGTGGGTCCATCCTGGACACCAAAGTTAAATGGTGTCTTCAACTGAATTTTTAACTTAATATTTTGTAGACTATATCAAAGCAGTCCAATGGTCCTGTGGTAATCAAAACCCAATTCTTACAATTAGGGTGATATGCATATTCAAGAACCCTTGCTAGAGGTGGTGCGGATTTGGTGTGCCCCTTAATGAACGCCTAAGGTCCACTCATATATAGGGATGCAAGTATCTAATTATTATCTGAATCCGGTTCATTTTCATATTCGTTTAAAGAAAATACATATATACATATATCCGTTTTGATTAAATATCCGTTTATTTAAAAAATATCCGATTATAAATGAACCAAATACAGATATATATATATTAATTGTCATATTATATAATATTGTAAGTTATTTTACTTTTTAAATACTATTGTAGGATATGTTGCATCACTTTTAACATTAATTCTAACCTAACATATACAAATATGTTAACCTAACTTAATGAATTTGTTTAATCAGATACATCCGTACTCGTATCCGATATTCGACTTACTTAATGGATATGAATATGAACCCATATGTATCTGACTCGATTAAATATTCGTTAGTTTAAAAATTATCCGATTATAGATGAGCCAAATTTGGATATACTAATATCCGCATCAAATCCGGCTTATTTGCATCCCTAGTCCAGCCTAAGTTATCAAACATGGTTCCCGTGTAAAAAACCATGGCTTATAAGTCAGTCATCAGTCATCAGTCATCACTCATCACTAAATACTGTTGTCCAAGATGCGGGCATAGATCCTTTGCAACGTAGTACTTTTCTTTTTGGTAATCCGATGGGTCTATCGATGGTCGCACTTAGTGTGGGACCCATTATACAGCGGGAGAGGCAGTGTCAACACATGACTGCGAACAAATACTGTTGTCCAGGTTTGAACCCGAGACCTTTTATCTTGAGAGGTGGTGCCGCAGCCACCAAGACACTGGGACACACCGATGTTGGTCCTACCAAGTAGTCAACAGTTGATAGCACCATGGGCCAACTAGGTAAAAGATAAAAAGGCCTTCCTGGTTTTCTGATGAATGCATCCTAACAAACCTGTATTGGTCTTTGTAACTCGTAAGTGTATTTCCCATAAGGGAGTGATTTAGAACAAACCAATCGCTTGTGCCATCAATAGGGATGGCAATGTTTGACATGGCTCATGAACCTGACACAAACCTAACATGAAATAAGCAGTTTAGGGTTGACTGTAAACATGTTTCGGGTCAAAGTGCATTGACCCGTTTTGACACGATTAATAAATGGACTGGGTTCAGGTTGACCTATATAGTTGTATACCTATAACTTGACTTGACACGGACTGACCCGCCAACATGAATTACCACATAATCTGCAAACCCAACACAAAATAAGCGGATTAGGGTTGACTGTAAACATGTTCATTGACCTACTTTGATACGATTAATAAATGGGTTGGGTTCAGGTTAAGCCATAAAATCTTATACCCTTATCTTGAAATGGCACAAACCTGACCTGTCAACACCAATTGCCACCCCTAGCCATCGAGTAATCAGCAGTTGATGGGGGGCATATCACTTGCAACAGAGTAAATGCACCAAGTTTTCACGGCATGAAACAGGAGGGGTGGGGCCCATGCACTTTTTGGTGGGGGTCCCACCAATAAGTGCATGGACCCCACCTCCCATGTTTCATGTCGTAAAAATTCAGCTCATTTATTCCCGGTGCAGGTGATTTTATCCTTGCCCGGAATGATATCCTTTGCGACGTGAATATTTACTGACAAGGAGGGTGGTGGTGTCAGTACTGACACCACATGGTGCTGAGGATATTCACGTCGGATATGCTACCGAGCTATCCTCGTTGGATATGAATCCGAATGGCATCAACGTAAATATACATGGTAAGGATGTCAATTGGATTCCAATCTGACAGTTGATAATTCGATTGCACCATATCCATGTTCTTTTAAGGAAAAGGATCTCCTACACCTAATTTGTCTGTCCCCTGTGTCCCCATACATAAAAACAGTTTTTTAATGAAAAAATAGGTATCCATAAAAATATGTCTTGGATTTGGTGCAACCCTCTTAGGTCAGACTAAGGTCAAATTGACATCAGGAGCTAACACATCAGCACTGAAAAAGTGTAAACACTTTTTGGGGTATGCTTTTCACTTTTCACACCGATGTATCCGCCCTTGATATTGGGCTGGCCTAGGGGTTGTACCAAATCCTTAGGGATAAATATAGGGTTTATAAGGTTGAAACCATAAAAAAAGTGTTCAAATGAATGCTTCTTGCAGCTTGCTCCCAATTTAAAAGAGACACCAAATTAAAAAAAAATCACGTGTCAGCCTGTGGTGTAAGAACCCGGGGGGACAAACAAATTTGGGTGTTGCAGATCCTTTTTCTACTTTTAAACACCTATTTATGTTTTCTCTTTCACATTGTCACTACAATCCCCTCTCCAGAAACTAGGGGAAACTCGGACCAGAGTCATGTAATTTTTAAGTACTGGGAGTCGATCCCAGGGACTCTGGGTTTCAATTTCAAGTTAGGACTCTTGACTCCTAGTAGATATTCCATTCACATAATGGCCACTAGTGTCACAAATCTATCAACAAAGAACAAAATTTTGCAAACCTAATTTCAAATGGCTCTCGCCCATCGAAATTGACTTGTCTAGAGAGAGACAGACCATCACTCATGACTATGGAGACTAAGGAAGCAGACCATGTTAGTAAAAAGCAAAGCTGGAAAATCTACTTATGATGATTCTGGTTTCCAACTTTTTTTAGGTCTTTTCTGAGGGAGAGAGAGAAGAGAGAAGAGAGAGAGAGCTTAGGTGGCTAACGACCCTAACGAAGGATTAAATTAAAGAAAGCAAGAGAGAGAGAGAGAGAGAGGAGAGAGAGAGAGAGATGTGAAAGGTAGTCTTGAAATCCTAGAAAATGGTCTCACCCCTCACTTTTTTATGGATGGCAGCCTTACATCATCCTTACCTCATATGGACCACATATTGGAATTACTCAATAGGAAATTGAAAGCCTTTCTACTGTCTTTAGAGAATGGGAGAAAAAGTGAAAGATATCATTGTCCTTTGTCCATTTTCGAGTCATGATCTTATTTGTTCTTATCATTTGCATTACTTAGTGAGCTTATTCATGCTACATAAGTATGTTGGCATCATTCAATGAGCATTAACAAGCCTTTGTAGGTGGTATCCATTCATGTGAAATCTTGAATTAGGAGGCCCTTAAGGTTTTAACTTAATAATCTAATCCTATAATCATAATCACTCGATCAATCGCATTGTTTTGGGCAGATAAACTAATATTAATACTAATACTGGTCGGACCAAATCATAGATCTGTGCTTACAACATCTTCTTAGGTTTAGTTTTGACCTAGAAAATCTTCTATGCTATGTTATTTATAGACCATAATTATGATTTATAAATAATACAATAGAGCAACCTTTTATAGATGTTCCTATCTTTGAGATGCTCCAACAAATCAAAAAGGATAAAGTAGAGGGAAAAGATGAAAATAAAAGAGATTCATAATTAACTAAGTTTTGTTTGTTTGTAACAAACCTTTTCTTTCTCCTTAAACAAGGTGCATTTTCATGTATCGCTTCCGACAAATTAGATCTTATAGTATCAAATTATGTTACTAATTGATTGTTTTAGATGATTAATCTTGTGATCTATGGTATCGCTTTTTCGGTAGCTTTATTTAGCATTACCTTCATTTATGACTAATAAATCCAGCCTGACTCCTCCTTTACCCACTTGCAGATTAAAAAGAATGTGCTAAAATGAGGGGAAAAAAACCAAGAAAATGATTAGGAGTCATTGACATTAATAGCTGAAGATCGCATCGTTAAGGTGAATCATGTGTTTTGAAGTACTTTGTTGTGTTGTTGAGGTACAAGAAGAATTAGTTTATAAACATGCCATTAGAGCATGGAAAGAAGTTACACCATCTCATGGCCCTTTTGATCCTTGGGTGAACAAACAAAAAAGGGTTGGAGCCTGGGCCATCTGTAAGCCAATTGGCCCTATCATTGCGGAGATCGATTGGCCGATAGTGCCGAACAGAATTACACTTGGAGACCATCTGGGCTACTATGAATGAACATTTGTCCAAAAAGATGAAGTGTGTGTCGCCTTTTAGTATCAAAATCATTGCAGAAGACAAAGCCCATCAGCATCCATGAGAGGGGTAAGTTGATGGGTCAAAAGGTTGGGAAGCAAAGGATATGGGAAGATAAAGAGGCAATTCTTTCACCAAGAAATAATGTTGTTGGCCAACACTGGAACTGGAATTGCCTCTCATCTTAGGATGTTTATGTAAAGCTATCTCCACTCACTCTTACTTAAGTAATCTTTACAACTTCTCCAAACTTGAAAGCAACCCAATATTTCAAATCATGCTACTAATTGTCATTAGTAGCATTTTCTAGGGTTCGCTTTGCTCTTTTCTTCCCCTAGAATAAAAGGAAAAGGAGCTTCTCTCCTTTCTTTCTCTTCTTAAGTACTTGCTTACTAGGGAAATGTAGAGAGAAACCTAAGAGATGGAGTTAGGAGGGTAATTTGGTCATTTTCAGAAATGGCAACAGTTGTGCTGAGATGATTCAATTGTATCACAGGTTTTCTGGGGTAAGACTCTATCATACGCAGGATGCGTAGGATATACTGTGAAGGGGGTGCGCATTATGCATACTGCGTTTTGTAGAGAAACGTAACTTTGAAAAAACGAACGGGAGACTGAGTGAGCTTCTTCTCTCAATATAAGCAAACGAAATCGAACGAGAATCGTTCTTCGGTTGCATTTGCAGAGAAAGCAACTGAAACCCTAGTTTAATTTTCTCGTTTTCACTCTCTTTTCTCTGAAAGATCTGTAGAAACTTGGGTTCTCTTTTAATTCCTTTTTTTTTTTTGGTGTAAAAATTGCTGCAAATGCAGTTCAGGAATCTGAAATTCTCTGTGATTCTCATGAAAGTGTTCCCGCCAAAAAAATCTACTAGCCCAAGTGAGAAATCGTTGATTTGTGTTTGTAGAAGCTGGAAAAACTAGATCTTGTTCAGAAGATATTAACTGAGGAAAACGTTGATTTTTAAGTTGAACCAGCTTAAGATGTCGTCCGATATACAGTAGAAGCAGCACCCATTTTGTTCTCTCTGTGAGATTTTCTGAAGCTTTGTTTTTTTCAGTTATTCTGGTTTTTAGTCTTAACAGAAGGGGTTTTGAGTGGAGGAACGAAGGACTTTGCAGTTACTCTGAAATTTATGGCTAAATGCTCCGACAGAGTGAACTATAAAGAGATTTTCTTCATTGATCTGGGTAGTTTGATTTTGTAGTGATTTTGAGTTCTTGGAAGTTTGAGGATTGTAAAACCCGATTTGAGTCTAGGCTGGTAGATGGATCATTTGCTGCTTCCTACTGTGGGACCTCCAATAAAACGGCGAGCTGGTTTGCGACGGAAACAGGCGGGGAGAGGTTCTTACAGAGGCAGTTAGGAGTACGGGTTTGAGAAAATTAGGGTTTTCTGTGGGTTAACACTGGGGAAGTTTGTAACGGAGTTAGACTTTTGATGGTCGGGGAGATGGGTACTCAATTGCAGCAAGTTCTCAGAAGCCTCTGTTTCAAGACAGAGTGGAAATACGCCGTCTTTTGGAAGCTTAAACATCGAGCTCGCATGTAAGTTTGTTAACCATTTTTCATTTTCTTAAAATAATTTTGGGAATCATTTGTCTAGCTTAATTCTAGTTATAAGGGCTTGGTTATTGTTGCTTCTGATCTGGTCTAAACTTATTGGGTTTCTTTATATTGGGTTTTGAGTATAGCTAAATCTTAAGGAGTACCATATTTTCAAAATTAGGAGATGAAGTCGCCAGTCATCTTTGTTATCTGCATCTGATACTTTTCCTTTGTTTTTTTGGTTGTGCTGTTCTCGGATTGGCCTGAATTAAAAACTGCTGATTGACTTGGAACTCGATCAGGTTGACTCAATCACAGAGGGCTCTGAGTACCGATTTTCAAAATTTAAATTATAAAATATTATCTGGGTTGATGATCATTTAGTTAACCGTGGCGATTTTTTCGTTTATTCACTGTTTTAAAGTCTGGAATTACAAGACCGATTTCCCGTTGAATTCTGAGTTTTGTAGATTGGCCAGGGAAACTGTGTTATATTACTCGTGATTGATTGATTGCATTTGATTGTTATGAAGGAAGGGCAGACTTTACTTGTTAGAAATGTTGGATAACTCTATTTAGGAAATTACCGGTTTCAGATTTAAATTGTTATTTACTAATTTCCCTTTAGATTATTTTAATTGCCATTAACTATTTTAATTTTCAATATGTAATTTTCCCTTTAACACATAACTTTTTACTGGTTTGAGGCATAGTTGCAGGGAAGGTTGGTACAAGGTGAAAAACTTGTTTGGAAAGCTAATTCCAAACCGCTCCCCAAGTAGTGGGAAGCACAGTGAAGTGAGTGGAAACTATTTAGGAACACAAGTGGAAGCCTTTAGAGAAGCAAATAGAAATGTCTAAAGAATCGATTGGGAAACGATCTAAGAAACAATATTTTACTTTATTTAATGTAAATCTTATGTTGTTGGCATTGAATAAAATATCATCTATAAGATATAGTAAAGATTTTGTAGAAAAAAAATAGATTTAATATTGAATTTATTGTTTATATTACTTTACTCCAATCCAATTAAAATGATTCAAATCTGATGGTTTTTATACAATGTCTTCTATAGTTTGACTATAAAATGTTAGTTATTTGAAAAAATCTTATGTATAGTAAAATCTAAGGTATGGTTGACCATACTAATAACAAGTGGTTTGCATATTGATTTATATGTCCTGATTCTTTGTTACTAACATAGTATAGTTTTTAGGTTTTTTGGTACTTTGTTAGGTTTATTCACTTTCATGTATTGTAGTTGAAATTATTGTTTGTAACTTAGTGTTATTTATTTTGTTATCGTTTTTCGCTTCCCTCTTCCTAAGGATTTATTGAGCCTTGCATCCCACTTTCACATTGTTTCTCACTTTCACTTCTTGCTTTGGTAACTTTGGTCCAAGGTTAATAT
>JAOXJP010160977.1:0-12894 GCA_025762735.1 Platanus orientalis
CCCCCCCCCCCAAAAAAAAAAAAAAAAAAAAATGATCAGCCACATCTTCTTCTCCAACTGCTCATTCATCCACCCAGTTTTCATTTCTTATTTTTACAGTCTTAATATTGAGACTCTCAAAAAAACATTCTTATCTTAACCCTCCTCAAGACTCTATGTGAATGTTCGCTATAGTTCTCAAAAGTTCTCTTATTCCCTTTCACCCCCATTTTTGCCCAAACTGTGCCATCACTGAATCCCAAATCTCTTTAACAAATGGGCAATGGATAAGAACATAATCAGCACAGTCCTTGAAACTATTTGCAGTTACTTTTGATCTATCTTTGCAATCATGGGCATCCCCCAATCTTCAATTTCATGAATCCCTGGCAGAATTATGGGAGAGGGTATCTGATTTTTCGTGCTCATATAGTGAGTAATATGGATTGTGAAACAAAGATCTTCTTAAGAGTGGCTTTGGGAACAATGGAGATAAAAGTGAAGACTAAAAAGGACACCTCTTGTTAAGCGTTCTAGTGGTGATTTTGTCTTGGGTTTCTCTTTGTAGAAATGGTAGGAAGGGGCTACAAAGCATGGGATTTCCGCCCTTGTGCCTGTAGAAAGTGCTAGCTTTGGTGTAGACTTACAAATTTCTTGATCACCTTGATGCTTTCTAGTAGAAAATGACTCACTTACTGAGTTTTAGACTTATTTCCCTTATGAGCTTTATTGGAAATGGTGACAGATTCCCCCTATGGTCTTTTTAAGAATGTCCTAATAGATAGAGGGACAATCGTTTCAAATCCAGCTTTCATTATGAGTGACAGGTTTAAATGGTTGTTGTGAGATAGTCTCATTTGCTAAGATGGGGATTTGAAAAAGCTTGATAGAAGTTTTCATTAAAGGGATCAATGAAAGCAATGCTTTAATTCAATTTGTGTATTTTTGGAATAGGTTTCCTGTTGCCGGAAGGGATATAGATGAGTGCGTCATGTCACAGACTCAGCCTCCACTAATGTCTAAGCCATGCGGCACTTGACTACTCCCAAACAGTGGATTAGTCAGCCTATCCCTATACCCATACTTAGTATGAAGAGAGCTAGAAGCACATTTTAAGAGAGGGAAGAATAACACTATTGGTCACTCACAAAGGCATGCACAAGACTTGTGCTTCTTAAGGTGGTTTGCAAATGAGGGGGTTTCCCCCTTAGGGCTAGGATCATGCCAGGTGTCATCCATCCCTAACTAGGAGCCTTCTAGGCGCTTTGTAGATGGATCTTCCACCCCTTCAACTAGAATCCTCTAGAATACCCTTAGGTCCTTCTAGAATTCTCCTCATATTTCTAGAACATTTTAAAGTTTTCTAGAATCTTCTGGAAACATCTAGACCACATTAGAAGCTTTCAGAATATTCTGAGCCTTCCTAGAAGCACTAGAGCTCTAGAACATTCAGGACCCTTCTAGATTATTCCGGACTCTTCTAGATTGTTCTAGATACAATTGTTCAATATCAACCGTGCTGGTGAAGGGTCCCTAGTGCCTATGTTGGTCACGTGGGGCATGAAAGTAAGGTTTGTTAAAGCTTAGTTTGGGTTGTTTGGATTCTCTCCATGGTTTACTTCTTGATACTTGGAATTACATAACTCTTCAAAATGTGGGAAATTTGTGGGGAAGCTTCAATGAGACAAATTGCTTCTCTATTGCTGAAATTTTGGAGTCTGCTTGAATTACGTTTCAGATGATTACCAGTAAGAAAAGGGTGAGGATGACTCATTCTACCTTAGTGCAGGAAAGTTGGGTTGGTGGTATTGGGAGAATGATTTCATGTAGGAATTCTATCAGAGCCCTAGTATGAACTCAAATGCCATTTATATTTTCCTGGAGGCACTTCTTAAATGTGTTAAGATTTGATGCAATGAGTCAAATGGTGTTATAATGTTGCATTGATTTTAAAGTTTGTTACTACTGGTATGTTTCCTACTTATTCGTAAATTTAATTTTCCTTATTCTCCTACTATATGTGTAGTGTGCTTGATTTCTCTTCCTTAATTTCTCAGGGAGCCACAACAAATAGCTTCAGGAGGACCCCCTCGGTCTGAGGAGCCTAGGGCCCGAGAGGATCGTCATGTTGAACGGTAAGATAAGCCTTGAGATGCATTTCAACTGAAGTTGATATTTACTGTTTTCATTCTGTGTTCACAAATTAGATTAAACTTACGATTTTTCCTTTTTTAATTTTAAAAGAAAATTTCAATCGATAAACATTTTTATTGAGAATAGGAAAAAAAATAATCCAAAAAAGCAAATGGGGTATGGAGTGCCCAATTGCCAATTAAGGCTTGGCAGACTCCATTACAAGGTATATGTGCATAGCATGTGTGACTGACATTCAAAAGAGAGAAATGAGACTAGATAGGGTTGCATTTGAATAGTTTTATTTGGCATTCAAGAGAATTAATACAATAACCCAAAGGATGAAGATAGGTTGTATAAAAAATAGTTTCATTTGGGATTTAAGAGAATTTAGACAACAACCCAAAGGATGAAATGAAGCAACGATCAAATCTCAGACATGGTACATAGGGATGGATGGATTTCTGTTGTTTAAACTCTTTGACTCATGGCTTCATCAGGATACTATATTTATGTTTTTTTAAACAATGTTTCAGGGAGAGAGAAAAATCCCGTGAAAAGGGTAGGGACAGAGAGCGGGAACGCGAGAAGTCTCGGGAACGTTCCCATGACAGGGCAAGGGATTGTGAACCAAGAGAGGAAAGACACCATAGGGACCGTGACAGGAATAGAGACAGGGACAAGGAGAGAGACCGGGGACGTGATCGTGATCGGACACGTGATCGAGATCGGGACCATGGTCGTGAGTATGAGCGAGACCGAGACAGGGAGCAGGATCGTGACCGCAATCGCAGGCGTGACCGCCCTCGAGAGAGGGAGAGGGATTATGATCGTGGGGATAATGACCATGAGCGTGGGCGTTCTCGTGACAAGGAGTCTGACTTTGATCGTGTTGAGCCAAGCCATGATCGGGGCCGTCATGGTGAAAGGGAGAGGGAATATGATCATGTGGAGTCTGAGAATGACCAAGAGTGGTATGGAAAAGTTGAGTCTAGGCGTGGATATGGGCGTGCAGAGCCTGAACGTGAGCATGGAGAGTATGATCATTTTGAGCCCCAGGGAGATCAGGACCATTATGATCATGATCCTGAGCGATACAACCAGGTAGAGCCCGAGGATTCCCGGTATGACCATGCAACTTCTGAGTCACATGGAAGGGATAAAACTCGAGACCGGGAGCAAGAATATGATCGCTCAGAGAGGTCGCTTTCACATGAATTTGAGCAATAGGTCACCTGCAATTTCTTCCAACTTCTTTGCTTAATCGGTAAGGGTCTGACAATAGTCTCTCTCTCTACATAAATATATAATTTTCTGATCGTGGTTTTCCAATTTTATGGATTTGGATGAACTCAGGGGATTGATTCGATAAAAAATCAGAGGGGAGGAGTGATCTATGGTTAAATCTCAGTAGGTATGGACACTTTTGTTCCTTTTCTGTGTTTTGTTTAAAAGACCTATGTTGAATGGTAACTCTTTCCATTTAGTTGGGCATTATTTGAAGAATCTATTTTTGTCTTTGTAATTTACCGGTTCTTGTGTTCTGAGGAGCGAGCGAGAACACTGATGCTCGCTTTGTAGGATGATGTTGGTATATTGACCGTGTAAACCTTTGGTGACTGGTAGTGAGGTTTATTTGATATCACAATCTTCTTCTAGTAGGCACCGAAGTAGATGCCCTCTGAGGTTGTGCCCACTTAATGGGTTGTATGTTTAGTTTTGGTTAGTGTTAGACAAGAGGATGCCATCACAGCTCATTTTGAGGATCTTTCAATGGAACTCGTATTAGGAGGCGTCATGGGCACTCCCATTAAAATACAAGCATTTAACACTCATTTGTATCTTCTAGCCACTTGAGTTAAAATTGTTTGGGTTGATGTTTTGGCCGATGACAGGTATATATCGTTAAGGGTAATCAGACTTGAAATCCTGTTGATACACCATCTTTTGACTTGGCAACTGAGGTAGAATCCAAAGTGGAACCATGTGTTTTGCCAAATCACCTTTATTCCTGACATGTTCAGCTCAATAGCTATTTGCCATGCTGGAAAAGAGAGCAGATTTTTTTTATTTTTTTATAAATAAAATAAGAGGACCCAAAAGCTAATATTTTAGAAGGGCATTGTTAATATTCAAATGAGACATTAGGTGGATTTGCTGCTGCCATAAGTTTGGTAGTTGACTTAGTACTAAGAGGACCCAAAAGCTATTATTTTACGAGGGCATTGTTAATATCCAAATGAGACACTAGGTGGATTTGGTGCTGCCATAAGTTTGGTAGTACACTAGTACTTGGTTAATATTGGGCAATTGCTGTGAGAACTCTTGAGAACAAAATTTAATTTTACAATTGTACCTACCTGCTGCCCCTTCTTTTTGGCACAACCAAAAAGAATCGAATTTGTTTAAAATTGTATGATTATCCAAGAGGGCTTGTTTCAGATATTTCCATCCACATCCAATGCACGGTGAATGTGATAGAATGATTATTTAGATGAGGTCGCTAAGAACCATCGAAGCACCCGTGAAGCTTCACTCGCAGCAGTACTGCATACATTGCTACTGAGGACGCTTGTTTGATGTCAAACCTTTTTAAAATCTGCTTCCATGAAGCTTTTGGTAAATAATTAAATTAAGAATAATATAATAAAATAAATCATTAAATGGTAATGAGATGATAAAATTTTCATTTGTTCATTTGTTTTTCGGCATTCTATTAGTCTAATTTATCAATTGGCATCCAGCTTACCCTTTTGCCCAATTTTAGAGGGGAAAAACATCAAAGAGGATTGGGCCTGCTCCTCTTAACTAATAATAACTTGCGTCCCCTGTCGGGTGGAGGTTAGTGGTTTTTAGGGGAGCGGACACAAATCTCCCTAGAAATAGATGGAGCTCTCATGTGCTTCCATGTTGCAAAGGAGAATGATTGTCTGTTTTGAGACAGACCTCTAAAAGCGTGTCATTGATTGACACATGATGTGTTTTTGAATTTAAAGACTTTTATTGACCACCTACTTTTTCAAGTATCACTTTCTTGGAACCTTTTACCCCCAAAAACAATAAGTCTGTTTGTAATTCACCATATACAGAGGCATTTTTATCACTGAACATTTGCTTCATGTTGGAAAACTGCTCTTTCTAATAGGAATTTTGATCAAATTAGGAGCCCTCATAGAAAGAGCAAGAGGGTGCCGCTCTTTAAAGTTGGATTGAAATAACACCAATGTCTTACCTTCGATTGGCATGAGTTCCATTTGGCACTAATCCAATGGTTAAAGATTGTGCCCCTCGCATGTGGGGCCACTTGTTGAATCATATTTCCAATTTGTAAGATGTGGAGGACCAACTTGTGTAATTAAACATAATTCTCTATCAACTGTGTTTACGGTTTGAAGGTCTTTCTTTAAGCATCTTATTGTGTTTTCTTATAAGTTGAATTTACAAAGCAGGATGACCTGGAATTAAAATGTCCACATGCATACCTAATTCTAAGAATTCATTGTATATACAAATTAATTAATCAACGCCGGTGCCCATTAGGCTGCGTTCGAGAATAGGTGGAGTGAAATCATTCCATGTTGGTTTTGCATAACATTTGAACACATAAGTTCATCATCTAATAGTAGATATACCATGAGTTAAGCTTCTTGAAATCTTAAAATAATTTCACTTTTTATTAACATTCCATTTTTTAAAATTTATTTTTGGTATCAAAGAAACAGTGTAAGAAACATCTTTTTTCCAATGCCCTTGTTAACCAACAAGGGAAGTCACCACTTGGCTAATACATTATACATGAGCCATTCAATCAGCAGATCGCATAACAAAATTAAAAAAGAAAAGAATCCAATCCAGAAGTTAACAAAGTAAGTTTAGAGATAGCATTACTTATGTTATTATTTTATTAACATTCCGTTGATAAGTCCAAATGATTCTAATTTAAATGATGAATTTACATGTTCAAAACCACAAATGAAATCATTTTATGTCAATCTGTGTCTCATTAGCCTAAGTAAATCATTTCCCAAAAGATCTGCTACTGTAAATTTTCCTACTGCAAGCCACTGCATAAACAAAATCAGCATCGGTAATTTGTGTTTTTGTGGGTAATATTTTTTTTTTCATAGGTAATCTTGTTTTTATTTTTTATTTTTTCCAGTGTGTTTTGTGGTTTTTTTTGTTTGTTTGTGAAGTAGGAAAATTCACAATAGCAATCTTTCCTCTAAATTATGATTTAAGCTATGCCAGAATTATATGCTTGCATAGGAGATGGACGGTACCCAAAAAACACACGAGAAAAATCACCTTTTTAAGGGTACAAATCTATAGATCCCTTCAACTCCATCTAAGGCATCTATAGTTTTTTTTTTTTGTTTTGTTAAGGAGTTGAGTGGATCGTAACCAATATGTCAGAAGAACACCTATATACTAGGCAAGCATGCCACGTGAACGTGATGCAACCCAAACCCATTGCTCGCAGGGTTCCCCATAGGACCCATGGATAAAAAATGCTCACTTTAACAAATGCTAACCACTGCTTTTTGTCAGGTGGCGGGCACATCAGTGCTGAAAAACGAATACATGCTCCCCAAAAAAGTGAAAATCACTTTTCAACACTGATGTATTTGACCCTGATAAAAAGCAGTGATGAGCGTTTGTTAAGGGAAGCGCTCATAAACCGATCCCCCACATAGGTGATCCCCTGTACATGAAAATTCCAGCCTGAATGATCATAACCATACTAAGATGGTAAAGTCTGTGACCTTGTTAACTTTGCTATTAATCACTTTAAGAAAGATTGTTACCGTGTAATGAATAAAGGGGAACCCACCACTTTCGTATATGTGCGTGTGGAAGACATGTTTCAGATAAGGATCAAAAGCCACCACAGTCAGCACTCATTGAACTCAAGATGTGTGCATTAATTGCAGCTTTCTTTATTTATTTTATTGATTACATCATGGGTTTGTGTGGGGTTGGGCAGTTGGGCTGCTGGGGATCCTTGGTTCCTGGTGCACCAAAAATTAGGTGAGAATGAATCTTGTGTCTCGGTAAGACATGTATTTCTAGTATTATGAAATTCTTAAATAAATAATAATGGGGTTATCATTATTCTTTAAGTAGTGACGAATCTTGTGTGTGTTCCTAAGAAAAAAATTTGTTTGTTTGTGTAATGACGAATCTTATACATGCTCCTAAGAAAAGGAATTTGTTTATTTTTTAGGTTTCAAAGAGGTGTGAAAACACCTAAGCACTCTTGAATGAAAATGAAAAAATGGTATAAGTAGTTGCAATGATGAAACTGACCCACAAACATGCCCAACTTCCATGGTTGACTGTTTCTTTAACATTTCTGGTTTAATTTTATGCAATTTAGTATGGGGTTACTAACTGGATCTGTTTCTAATTGGCTATTTAGCTCCCTCTAAGTGAGTGTCAACCCACCTAACCCAACACACCCACAATCCTGAGGCAAGGATTTGGTGTGCCTCCTTAATAAATGCCTAAGATTTGCTCATATGTAGGAGTGGACATATGACGTTGGAAAAATGATTTACACTTTTAGGGAGTGATTTTCACTTTTCGACTCAATACCAAGACCTAAACCATCAAGACCGACTACGGTAGGAATTACCAGGGGTTGTGTTTGAACCAGGATTAGATCAACTGGAGGCCCAATTGGGGGCTCGACCAAGCTATTGTTAATTTGCTTGCAAGATGGGAAAGCAACCAAGAAGGTACACAGGTTAAGCCGGGTCACTACCCAACAGAGGGTGAAGGGACGCACAAGGCTTGACAGCAACTAAGAGCGAAGCTTTCTCCCACAATATGAGGGTTTGAACCGGAGCCTGTGAAGCAACAGCACCATGGTTGAATTATGTGGACGGAGTTGGTGTGTCGTTGGTCAGCTCTAAATTTCGAAAGCATGTTTTTGGCAAATACCGCATTAATCACTTTAGTGCATTAAGGACGAAAGAAAACTTAAATTTTGGTTATAAAATACGAAGCAAATAAAATATATACAAGCAAGTAGAAGGCGCGCCATGTAAAGTTAGAGAGAGAGAGAGAGAGAGAGAGAGAAAAAGAGAAAAGTGAGAGAAAGCTCTTTCATACTCAATTTCACTCCCTCTTCTCCCTTTCTGTACATGGCTATAATTAAGGTGAACCAGAGGGTTGTAGCAGCATGGGTGGTGTGTTGGGGCCTTGTAATGGTGAGTCAGATGGGTGGAGCAGAGAGGTTCTTGAGCGCTATTGATAAAAAAGGTTCAGCTAACCAAGAGATGGGGGAAGAAGGATTGATGGTCAGGCTTGCTAATTTCTTGTGGCAGAGTGGAAAGTCTTCTTCTCCCCATGTTTGGCCGGTGGGTTCTCTTTCTCTTTGAACAGTAATGGATTTTATTGGAGTGGACAAAAATTCTATGATTTTAGAGACCCAAGAAAGGAGATACAAAGTTATTGATAAATAGGTTTATATAAAATTGATTTGTAGATTCTCTTTTCCCTTTTATTTCTCTAAACACCTTATTACCAACTCATCCAATTTTGTCCTTTTTTTTTGTTTTGGGGGAAATTTTTGCTTTTGGGTTTTTGCTGGACAGAAGATGGAGTTTGGTTGGAGATTGGTGTTGGGATCAATAATCGGATTCCTTGGAGCAGCACTGGGGAGCGTTGGAGGAGTTGGTGGTGGTGGAATTTTCGTTCCAATGCTCACCTTGATCATCGGCTTCGACCCCAAGTCCTCAACTGCCATTTCTAAATGTATGTAACTGCATTAATCATTTATTTAGCCAAACACTCCATCCCCTCAAATATATATTATCTAGAATACATTTAATAAATGGTTATAGTATTATTACCTACTTGGTTTTGGTCATTCCATTATGTAGAGGGAGAGGTTGAAGAGGATATTGCTTCTAGAGTGTTGTGTGATAGACAATTCAAATAAACTTAAGAAGGAAATTTTTCTTGAACTGCTATAAGACCCATCGAGCTTTGTGGGGAAAAATGTTGGGCAGCTAATAAACAACAGATAGATAGAATAATGTAGCTGAGATATCTTGAGTTGGATGAGTGACAAGGTGAGAAAAGTGGAATACAAAATGAATGTATTGGTAGAGTTTAAGGGTAGCATCAACATGTGATTAGTTGAGGCAAAGTCAACTAATATGGTTCAGTCATGTGTGACAAATACCAATGACTGCACACAAATGAGATGGTGTAAGTTGAAGGCATTAAAAGGATAAGGATGGCTAATATTGACTTGGGTTGAAGTAATGAAGAACAGCAGATATGACCTACACTAGAGTTAAATGGAGAAACATGATTCTTGTGCCTGACCCCAAGTAGTTGGCATAAGGCTTTGTTGAGTTTAGTATTTACCTACTTGGTTTTGTAAGTATAATTGCCTATAACTTTTAGATAACGTTTTCACCATTAAAATGCATTCAATGATCCACTAGTGGATCTGTCCAAAATCAGTTTTAGGGTGAATCACTTCCCCAAGAGAGGATGTTGTTTTGCTTTCTAAACTTGACAGTTTGGGGTTACCTCAACCCTTATGGTCCATTCTATCATCCAGAAATGGATTAAGGGTGAGTTAGATCTTCATTTATAGAGTGATTTTGCCAGTCTTTTCTTGTTTGAAATTGTAGTAAAAACTGAAATGTCATGCCAATGGCACTGATAAGGTCCTATAATTGAAATGCATCTGAAAGTACTAACTATTCTTTGTTACTTAGATTGTTGGAGAGGTGTTACATCATTTTATATTTTCCAAGTCGCTGATTATCATATATGATTTGAGATTTTACATTTGTTTAATTACTTTTTGCAGGTATGATCATGGGTGCAGCAGGCTCATCGGTTTACTACAATCTGAGGCTCCGGCACCCAACATTGGATCTGCCCATCATAGATTACGACCTCGCTTTGCTCTTTCAGCCCATGCTTATGTTAGGCATCAGCATTGGAGTTGCCTTCAATGTCATCTTTGCTGATTGGATGGTCACCGTCCTGCTTATCATCCTTTTCCTATGTAATAACATACAGTTAATCAAATTTCTTTCAGTTGGTACCATAAGTTCATCATTTATCATGGTACTAGGAATAACAGTACATTGGATCTGATTCAATTTTGAGGTCATTTTCTTTGTTGGGTTCTTGAATTATCGAACATAAGTCCCATATAAGTGATAAGTTGAACCCGTAGCTAGTTAAGAGTGTCCGTGCTGTGCAAACTTGAGTTTGCTGGCTCAACACCAGCTTACCAGCTTACCTACCAACATGGACAATGATTTTCTATCTAGAAGCTACTTTCTTCTCTTGAGTTAGAAACAATTTCCGCATATATTTAAGAAAAATTCCTTCCTGATCAGAAGCTAAAGGGCTGACACAGTGCACACCAATGGTTGTAGGTACATCAACCAAGGCGTTATTCAAAGGCATAGAGACATGGAAGAAAGAGACATTGATGAAGGCAAGGTTCTTCATCTTGAGATCTATGCAACTTCGACGTCTCAAATTTTAATTATTGATATTTTTGGAATTTACTTGATTTTCAGGAGACAGCCAAACTGTTGGAGTTTGAATCTAAACCAATTCGTAAGTCCCTGATGGTCCCCTCCAAGCAAAACTTCAAAACTTGTGATTACTGAAAATAAAGAGAGAAATTTGACCTTATTAAATTAAGATAGGAGAGAAAATAAATGCCAAGAATGTCCAAATATGGTCCATGAGTTTTGAGATACACTGTTAAATTCTGAAATATCCAGCATTCCAAGGTGGAGAAGGCCAGAATATACACTTGCAAATGCTAAAGCTTCAATTAGAGACAACCTTTCCTCAACAGGAGTACGATACTACTAAAATCACTACATGGTTTTGTTTGGCCAAGGACAGTCATAGCAGGAAAAAAATCAAGGGCATGCATATAATCCAAATCCAAAATGTATCACCATGTACTGCTGTTCTCTGCTTGTATTCATGTAGGGAGGAAGGGTGTCAAGAATGTGTCTTACCTGCTCTGTTCTGCACTTGTGCATATTTTGGGGGACACCACCTTTCAATGAGTCCCAGGTTTCCAGCAAAGATAACTCCTGAGCTAAAATTAAAAAAAAAAAAAAATCTTGCCCTAGATGTCTGATTTTGAGGGAACTGTAAAAAAGAACCAAGGTTCAAACTCTAAAATGATATACCCACGCTTTGGATTTCAGATGGTCCTGGACTGGAGTACAATCCACTTCCTAGTGGTCCATCTGCTTTGCTAGATGATGAGGTAATTCTAAGTTCTGAGTTTTTTGTACATCCATGATCTTCCAAGAATTCCCAATTAAACTTACTGTCACTGTTGTCATTGTCAACATCCAGGTTACCCTGGTAGAGAACAGTTACTGGAAAGAGCTTTTTCTGCTTGTGTATGTATGGGTAGCCTTCCTTGCTGTGCAGATAGTTAAGGTTAGCCATTTTTAGTCACTGATCATACAGTGTCTGATCCATGATCTGAAATAAAGTGCTGACCTAATACCACTGGATCTTAGATCCGCAATGATAGGTCACCTGACTTGCTGACCAACATCCCTCTATTTTTAAGGGCACTTTTTTTTTTTGGGTAGAATTTGGAGCAGCCTAATGTAACCAAACATGTGATTTATAAAATTTCTGAATGTCTATGCAGACTTATGCCACAACCTGCTCGGTCAAGTATTGGATTCTGAACTTATTGCAGGTGAACTCCCCCCTACACAGAAGAAAAAAAAAAGTCTGTTTCAAGAAATACCAAAATCCACTCATGAGAAACAGTTATTAGTTAGCATAATTTCTAGAATAGGTATGATTCCCACTGTACCACACAACTCAATACGTTAGGGTATTCTTCCTCTTTGGAATCTTTCCAAGCTGCTTTAGACCATAAAATAGTCCACCTGTCTATGATTGTCTTCTATGTTCAACCTCATCTTTTAGGAAATTTGGTCCTTTTGAGTTGCCAAGTTGAGACAATTCTACCTAGCATTATAGACTGAACACCCTTTGAGATATTAGATCCTTGCTCGTATTCTAGAAATCAATTCACCTAAACAGTTTTGCCTTTCTATGATTGTCTTCTACCTGTGAACTCATCTTGGGGGCAATTTATTCCTTTTGAGTTGCCAATTTGAAACAATTTTACCTGAGATTTTATATCCTTGCTCCAACTTCCAGAAACCAATAGGTTTTCTTCTTCTTCTTTTTTTTTTTTTTCCAGAAACCAATTGGCTTTAATATAACAATCTTATATGGTGAAGGTGCCAATTGCTGTCTCTGTGTCACTCTATCAAGCCATCTGCTTGTACAAGGGGAAGAGGGTGATAGCATCCAAGGGAAAAGAAATCACAAATTGGAAAGCACACCTAATTTTTATTTACTGCTGCTGTGGGATAGTAGCTGGTGTAGTTGGCGGATTGCTTGGGCTTGGAGGAGGCTTCATCTTGGGACCCCTTTTTCTTGAATTGGGAATTCCTCCTCAGGTACTTCATCTTCAGGATACTCCATTTCTTTGAGATTTCTCATGTAAGATGCCATGTCAGATACATTCTAATACTTCTACTTGGACAAAATTGATTTATCACACATCTCTTGTTTTCAACTATTTGTATATCATTTCATATAATTTTCACATGTATCAACCTATTATAAGTACATTCTTTTGATTGATTACATTTCAATGAACTGTGTGATAAACGAATACCACTAAAATTAAAAGGAAAATTCTATAAGACAGCTATAAGACCAGCCATGCTTTATGGA
>JAOXJP010161010.1:0-12893 GCA_025762735.1 Platanus orientalis
CAGGTCAATTTTGGCCTTCCTCTATTCCTTCTAGCACCTTCAACTTGTATTGTCTCACTTCGCCTCACTGGTGCAGTAATATATACAAAACAACATTTAGAAAATTTGAAGAGATTTAGACACGACACAATAATGGGCCTAAGCCTCTAGAAGAAAAGATCCAAAGATCCATTAATCATATTGATAACCGATTGCGTATGACTCTCCACCACTATACAAGGAACCTTCATTCGGAGCCACATTAGGAGACTAACCAAAATCCCCCAACATTATACTTCCTGGGGGTCCCTTGTCTCCACTATATGCACTTATGTATCCAAGACCCAAGCAGCAGCATCTCAAGCTATCAAGCCCAGCCCAGCCCTATCTGAATCTCCAGGGCATGTTGCATCGACATTGATCTTGACCCATCCTAAATCTGGTGGCTTCCAAACCTCAACATCACCAAAAAGACAAAAAGACTGCCTCGAAATGGCCTCAAGGCGATTCCATTGGCTGAGGTCCTCCACCAACCAGCAAGAAATGAACAATAGATTTGTGTTATAACTGTTGCATTACGAAATATGACTTCATTTCTATCTTTCCAGATGAACCAGCATAGCATGAACATATGAAACAAATACTTGGATTTACTTTGATGGTTTAACAATCTGCACAAGATTCATTCTAACAACTTATCTTGCAACTCAGGGTCCTGACCCACTAGGACATTAAGCTGAACACTTACTCTTTCCCATATAGAAGCAGAATACGGACATAGTAGGATACAATGGGAGACCGATACTTCTTGACTAAGGCAATGGAGGAATATTGATGGACTAGATGGAAGACAACAGGATAAGTTCAATAGGAGTGGAAGGGCATGATGGGCTGCTTTGCCACATGAAATGCTTAATCTTTGGAGGTTCCATATAGATCTCCATGATGAGGTCTGAACCACATATCTAATAAACATATTACTATTTGTCGTCATATAGTGCACGGATTTAACTAAAAAGGTTCCATCTTCTAAATAAGATTGTCAAAGGAAATGCTCGGGTTTAGAGGAATACGAAGAATGGCTTGCATTTCTTCAAAGCGATATATAATCGGCTATTCCAGATAGGTCTCACGATTTGGATGAAGAAATAATATCTGACACTCCAGATACCATGCATTGCTGCGGCTTCGAGGAGACCAACTTGGATTGAATGGAGGTTTGATTCCTAGATCCAACTGCCCACATAATGCCTTGATGGAGGACGGTTCGTCCCTTCAGAAGGTTATATGTCATTCCCAGGAACCACCTTGGCAAAATTTTGCTTGTTGAAATGATGATGAAAGGAAATAAATGGCTTTCATCAACTGGGCGCATAAAGAATATGATTGAGTTGGGAGGCACCGCCCTATTTAGCCAATAAGGTCAGGTTGACCAAACGGAGGTCCTGAAAAGCCCAATCCACGTGAAGTCTTACTTTGTTTCATAAGAGCCCATTTAACTCAATGAACAGGCTTTTGAGATCCAGTTTGCCCCCACTAGAACCCCACTCTGGATTTTGTGGAATTCATGTACAATTCATGTTTAAAAGGCTGTGAACACTCACATCAGCATTTAAAAATGAGAAGCACATACTCCAAAAAATGCAAGTCACTTTTCAATGCCTATACGATTGTTCTCTGCCCCTGACATGGATTGTGCACGGATTGTGTGAATAAAGTTAAGCCCCCCTTTCCCCACAAAAAAACAAAAAACAAAGAAAATGTAAATAAGTAATTAAGGAGAGGTGGGACCGATCTAGTTAAATTTGTTTTTCAGCATTTTGATCTAGTTAAATTTGTTTTTCAGCAAAATGCTGAAAAACGAATACTAGCATTGCACGTAATAATGTTAAGGATCAATAATGTTAAGGATCCTGTTTAGGGGTGTTTAGTGGGTAGTTGGGATAATTATGAATATATTTATCAAAAGTATTGTGTCATGTTGGGATTGGTTTTTCAGCAATTTTGGCTGAAAAACCAATTTCAGCAGATCTTACTCCCCTGTGGAAGCCTCTAGCTCTCACCCCAGATTGACACGTGCCAACTAAGTTGAATTTGGTTTTTTTTACTGTTAAATGTAATCATTTTTTATTTGGGTATGTGTTTTGACCATTTTACCCCTATGAATACCACCGGTCAACCCATGATTATAGCGACAGTCTATGAGCTTCCACTACAGAGGATCCCAACCCGATTAACCTGTCCCGTTGCCATGAGTACGAAACGTTGGCGAAAGAGGCCGCAATCTCAGGCTCAGGACGGTGTTCTCTTGGGTGATTTTGGCGCCAGAGACCCTTCTCTGTGATTTTGCAGAAAAGGTGTTGAGGAACGTAGACAACGAACATAGAATCATCAGTTTTAATACCTCTGCTCTATCTCCACCCCAACAAGAATGCTGCGTAATTTCTCCTTCGCTGCTTCCCATGTCGGAGGAATACGTTTGGAAAGCTATTTAAATAGGTGAATCTCGGATATCCTTTTTATTTTTTCCCCTAAATTTGTTAAAAGAAATGCAAATTTCGGATACCCATTTTCGGCTTTCGTCTGAGAAGCTGTTAAAAGTGTTCAATTTGATGTACCCATTTTCGGATACGCTCAGAAAGCTGGTCTTTCGTCTCGGCCATTGGTCTTTTGAGTATTATCTCAAAAGCTATTAGAAGCAGCAAATGCCAATTTCTAATTTTTGAATTTTGTGTCAAGAGCTATTGAAAGAGGCAAACTTCAAATGCTCCCATTCTAATTTGCTTCTTAGCTAAATCTCCTGTTCCCATCTCCAGTTGTAATACTGAGAAGGTTTTCTAAGAGGGTGAAAATCCTATCGTGGTACCTATGTGTCACCAATATATTCATTGTTTATGTTATTTTCCATAGGTAATTGGTTGGGGACTGTTGGATAACAAAGGAGACCTTAAACTGCAATGTCTATGGGAGTTAAGAGATTTTCAAATGTAGAGTTGAAGTTGTCAGTAGGATTTATAAGATTGTGGAATCCATTGGGCATTACCCAAGTATTCACTTGGAAAAGCTCAACCAAGTAAGCGCTGAGCTATGTACTATTGCACTGCTTCCATTGGTAAGCAAAAGTTATCAGAAAACAACCCATGTATTCGTTTACAACTTTATATTTTACTTCTTTATATGTTAAATTTGTTATCATCTAAAATTTGAAGTAATGGAGAGATTCAACTTTGCAAATTTATATTATGTAATTGATTTTGCTAGAAGTTCTAGGAGTTCCATGTCCTTCAAAAAACCCTAGAGTGGGAGAATAGATATGCAAATTTCCCCATGTCAAAACAAGATTAATTAGGAGTTTCTGTTAAGACCTCCTTGTTGCCCAAAACCCGCGGTATAGTTTTATTTTGTGAGAAGAGTTACTTAATAGTTTATCTTGGATAATATTGCTTTAGCTCCCTTAATATGGCCACATTACCAAGTGCTCACATAACATGTTTGAATCTTTAGGGCTGGGTTTAATTTGAATTTACAATTTCAGGTTGTTGATATCTATATAGAAATTCTAGTAATTTTTACAAGGTTCCAAATGGTCCATAATACTTTAGGGGACTGATGAAATGGTCTCTTTAGCCCTTCTGCATGCATACCATATCAATGGATGGATGGTTCACTTTTGCATCGACGTATTTACGAAGCTTCAAAAAGCCATGGATCTTATGTATGAAATACCCTGTTGTTTGATGCATCTGTCAAAGCATTAAAAAAGAAAAGAATCTCTGTTTTGTTATGTGTTTCATATGACCCACCCAGAAGATCTTCTAGGCCAAAAAATAATCATGTTTGGATGCTCCTAAAATTCTAACTTCCTAACCAGCATATAGACATTTTCAGATTGTCTACCATTTTTTTCCATATTTCCAAATGATTTTGGTAGCTCAGATGGTTATGATTGCTTGAGTGCACAACTTTTGTCCTGGGAGATCTCCTAGGTGGGACCTACCAAATTGTGGGCCTCTACCCCTTTGCATGTGCAAACCATGTACCACTGCACAGGTGAGAGGATAGTTTCTTTATGTTCTAACTTGAGTTGCATTACACAAGGCTACTTTCCATATTTTATTCAATAACCTTAGTAATTACAGTACTTTGATTCCAAATTTCAGTTGGTCGGAGTATGAATGACTTTCATGATAGCTGCCAAGATTGATCAGGTCAAAACATCAATCTTTGTTTTCAAGAAAAGAATATGGGTGATTGTTCGATTATTATTATTATTTTTCCTTCACTCTTTTTTCGCCCTTAAATTATGAAAAGCACAAAGTTTTGATCACTCATTTTGTTTTCTTCAGGAAACAATCATTAAACTGTTCATATTTCTGCAAATTAATTGCAATTGCATTTCTTCTCCCTTCTTTCTATTTTGGGCCTTGTGTATATGAATTTGTTTGTTCTAAAGTTGTGGTTATCAAATTCATCGCTACTGCGATTTGTTAGAACCTCACTAATTTGTATAACTTTTATTGCAAAAACATTGAATTATTATCATGCAAAGATTTCCAAATTATATTAGTGAAAAGTTATTGAGCATCATGCCATATTGATATATTGTAGTGAGGCTTTAAATTTCGACATTGAAGTGACTTATAGACTCTTGTCTTCGTGACGGGCAATGTCCTACTATGTCGGAAATTGTCTCATCTTACTAGTACATAGATAAAACTATTGTGTTGTATTGTCAGTTTGATTATACATACAAGTCTTTTTCTATCTTTCCAAATTCTTGTCTTCTAGTTTATGTGGGAAACATCATGTGTAACAGGATGTGAAGATGATGCAGACAACAATATGCGACTTATGTATGTGCCACCATACAAGATAGCAAGGTTCAAGTTTTGTGTTATGTATGGGTTGTTTTAATTATTTAAGGGGTGGGTTAATTTTGTAATAAGGCCAATAGTGTCATGGTTAGTTTTTTTTTTTTTTTTTTTTGGTTTTTAGTTGAATCCCGTTTTTCACTTTGGACCCAATTTTTCTTTGGTCAAAACTTGACTTTTTGTTTGATTTTGGTGTTATTAGATAGGTTATTCAGTTTCCTTTCTAATGAGACCAAGATTGGGCAAATTCAAGGTGATTTGATAAAGTTATTTCCAAATTACTAAGGGGTGGTCACAAAAAAATGAGAATAGTGTTTTTTTAGAAAATCTTAAGTTTGAATTATTAGGAAAATAAGTTATTAGAAAGTTTTATGTTTTTAGAAAAGTTGGCTAGCAAGTTTAGGATTTTAGAAAGTTTCTAATTTTGGCAACTTTCTAATTGTTTAAGGTTGTAAGCCTATTTAAAAGCAACCCCTCCCCCGTAATTTGATAGTAAAGAATAGACAAGTTTTTGAAGATTTGGGTGTTCCCAAGATATGGCTGGAGCCATGTTCTCCTTCTCTAAGGGTTGATGCCACTTATGGCTCCCCTCTCTCTTGTTCTTCCATAGGTGTAGCCGCAAGCTCCCTCTTTCCTTCAAGGTATATCTCTATTCTTTTTCTTTATTTCTTAGTTTCTTCGTAAGTTTCTTTTATTTTTATACTACTCTCTTCTCATTCTTTATGTCATTATCTTCTTTTTTTCTTCTTCTTCTTCTTCTTCCTTCTCTTGAAACCTCCATTAAAGAACCTTTACTTTTTTTGAAATTCTTTGATTTGACCTATCAAATCTTATTATAATTTTATGAAGTTTTAATTGTAGAACCCTGGAATACGTCAGAAATGACCATAAAAATTTCAGAATTTTCTGACATGTTAGAGGGGCATTTTTTTATTTTTTATCCAAAATTACAAAAATACCCTTTTGGGATCTTTTCTCATATTTTCTCTTCTTTTTCTATTCTAACTCCTTATCTTCTTTTTGTGATTTTGTTTTCTGATTTTAAACTTTTGTGGCTACTTAAAGTACTAAATTCAATTCTTAAAAACGATTACTTCCGCACTTTAAATCTAACCATTGTTTGAGGATTTTGGAATTACTCTACATCAATTTGTGGTATCTTCCCCCTTGTACTGCATCAGAAGGTATATATGTCCATATCACATATAAGAGGTCCACAGTATCACCGGCATAAACAATGAGAGCTGTCACCAATCATCCTAATGCTTGAGTGATCTACTTGACTCTATTTACATCCATTCTTTTTTTATAGCACCTTGGAATCTTTCAAATCATCCCCTAGGTGACTGCTTTAGACCATATACGCAACACACTTTGGCCTTATGTAGACATCCTTCTCCAAGTCTTTATGAAAGAAAGCATTTTTCACATCCGGTAATAAGAGAAGCCAATTCTGATAAGTTGTAGGAAATATGACAACTCTTATGGATACAAGGTCTGTTGACTAACTTAGGATTCCCCACTCAAGGCCAATGAACTTATATTGTAATGACAAGGCAGCAATCAGTATCACTCATAACTCAATTCAGATGATAGGACAAAGCACATTGAAGTTGATAGACACTTCATCAAAGAAAAATTGCAGTCCGAAAAAAAAATTGTATTCCTTTTGCAAAGACTGTAGATCAACTGGCAAATCTGTTCAAAAGGGGATGTGTGGACCTCAATTTCATAGAGTGATAGACAGATTAGGTATGAGTGATATCTACATACCAGCTTGAGGGACAGTGTGGAAAATGCCATATAACAAGATGTAGAGGTATATATCTTGATGTCATGTATAAAGGTATAACTGTATACAGTATATCCTAGGTATATTGGTATTCAAAAAGTATAAATACAAGTAGGAGAGAGCACTACATTCTTTCTCATTCCCATACTTACCTTGCCTTTTCTCTTCTTCTTATTCTTCTTCCTTTTCTCTTCTAAACCCTAAAATCTAGATCCAATCACCAAAACTGCCTTAATCAAATTCACTACTGTTTCAAATGTTTTTGCGAATCATGGACTGAACCATACAAGCCTTTGACTTGAATAATTCCTTACTGTTTATAACTAGTCGAAAACAACCTTGTAATGGTACACTGATACCAGAATGAGTGTCAAAATCTTACTTGATTATGGAATTTTCTGAAATATAGGATTCTTTATGCAGTGATATGTTTGAATACTATAGAAGAATATAATTATCTCCATTCAATTCTATATTGATTTAAAAATGGGATATCTATCGGATATATCATATGCCTTTACACAAGGGTGTTTTTAAATTTCTGCTAGAAACTTTTCTATAGGGAATGATAGAACACGTATTGTATGGTAGATTCAATTTTATGCCACCCAAGGAAAGAAAATTGATTATTATCATTCATAATATTAAAGCCGTAAATACATGGGTAACCCTTTATCACTTAAAGTTTAAATTTAATTATTATGCTATTTGAGGATCACTTCCCAGTGCTATGTGGACTTGTGCTCTGGAGCAAGAGTATGCCTTTCATGCATTCCACTTGAAAAAAGTGAAATAGCGGTTACTCCAAGGTTGTATAGTTGGAAAAATCTTGTTATGGAAAAGGACTTTCTTGGAAGTTTGAGTGGACTCTAGTAATAATGTGACATTCCAACGGTAAACATTGGTATTGGAGTGAATGTAAGAATGAAAGGTGATGGTTTGTTAAGATTTGAGAGTTCTTCAATAATTTATGTAGTAAATTGATTATGGTTCTAGAGAAGAACTGCAATGGCTGGTGGGACTCATCTTGTGTGTTTTTTGATGTCTTCATGATGGAGGGTTATGCAGTTGGAACATGAGAGCAGGAAAAATGGGGTCACCGTATAGAAGTTGCCTCTTACCAATCTTCAATGGTGTGGATAGAGTTGTTATTGAATGGGAAGCATTATGGAGATCATGACTCTTTGATGAGGACATCATGGCCGAGAGAGATTTGATTTATGTTTAGATTTTATTCTAGTTGTTTTTATTTTTTTATTTTTTACATTTATTTGTGTCTCTTGTAAAGGGGGGCACAAAATTTTGAGGGTAGTTTGGTTTTTATGTGTTTATTTGGGGGTTTATATGTCCTTTGTTTTAGATAGGGATATTTTGATATAGATATAATGGGCTTAAGAGTATTTTAGTATATAAGGACTTAACCTAGCCATGGGGGAGGTCTTTTTATACCCCACGACTTGACCTTCTTCTTTATGTGATACCTTATTTTGAATTAAGACGTTTTTTTCTTCTTCATTGCTCTTGTAGCTTAGAGGAACTAAAACCCTGGAATGGGACTAAGCCCCCACCAAGTTTAATGTTGGTGGTGGAGGCCACTCCCTTCCCCTTGGGTTAAAGTTCCCCTTCCCTCTTCTTTTTTTCATCTTCTAACTTTTTCTACAGATTTTCTCTTTGCTGAAAACCACCAACTTGCATAAGATTCATCACCATCATCAAGGTATCAAGGAGTTGGCTGAACCAACATCTCCAGGAAGCCTATAAGTGTTGGGTGACACACCATCAATCAACCAACCATTTAAGATTTCAATTTTAAAAAGAAACACATCAGATTTCTTATGCCCAGGCATGACACAGTGTTGATGGATAGTTAGAGGAGATCAAGTACCATTTGTATATGGTCATAGCTTTGACTGAGTTAGCTCTTCTGGGAGCTAGAGGATCCCAGGACGATTCACAATCAAGCTTCACCCTACGGAAAACTTCAAACACATTCAAACCCTATAAGGGTTATTCCAAACCATGCATGAAATCAATTGTTGGGACTGTTTGTGGGAGATCGACTCCTAGCCCCAACTGATCCAAGTTGTCTTTGATTTGGATTTTCTAGGGTGATCTACACCCCTGGGTGTAGGGGTGTGCATGGGCCGAGCTTAGGCCGGGTCAAGGTAGGCCCAGGGCTCGGCCTGCCATAGTAATTTCGGGCTTAGGCCGAGCTCGGACCCAAATATTTTTAGAAAATTTTGGCCCAAAGCCGGCTCTAGTTATTTTATCGGGTTTCGGGCCGGGGTCAAGCTAGCCTATGGCCCATTAATTTTTCGTAAAGCACAATCTTTGATGTCTCTTTTTTGACACCTACTTTTTCATCTCGACTCTTTTTTGGATGTTTTTAACCCTCAACACAACCCGTGTCAACTTATAATTTACCATATACACTAAAGACACTTTTTCATCATAAAACATTTTCTTCACACACACGCACACACACACACACACACACACACATATATCTTGTTTCAAAATATCCATTAGATATTTAGATGGTTACTTGGTCGGTCTACAGCCCTACTTAGAAGCAAAGAAAAAAGTTCCACCACCACAAAGATTGACATTTATATTGTCAATCCGAGGCATACTGGTGTGAAGAGTGTAAAACATGAGAATTGTATTGCCATCACCAAACATCAGTGTATAATATTTCCTTTCTAATTTGTCCCCCCCCCCCTTTCATGTAAGAATACAAAATTTATTTTTACATGAAAAAACACTATTGAGACCGAAAACACCGCCCTTCTTTAAAGCAAACCCAAAATGAGAGCCTTGATATCTTGGTCAAAAAATAAACCTAACTGGATAAGAAACCTCCTGATGTGGGCCAAACAATGGTGGATCCCAAATCCATGACCCATCACTACATCAAATAAGGGGTGTCCTTCGACACTTCTCAAGTGGCCTTACTAGGTTTTACATCTCAAATTTGCCAACAAAAATGCATAATTTTGTTCAAGATTAAAGGCTTACCTTTTCCAATAACTTATGCTCAATATGGTTTATTATTATCATTACTATTATTATCATCATCATCATAGTTTGCGCCCAACCTAATTGATTGTTTTAAGTGAAAGACCTAGCTAATTAGTTGTGGAATCACATTATGGAGGTATAATAAGACACTCAACGGGTTTAATCACAACAGAATTTAGGCAGAAAATATATTCCAGTTTCAAAAAAATTTCCCAAAGTACTACACCACGGGCTCACACTGGGTGGAAAAAAAAAAACCAACCAACCAACCTAACCTTTGACAGTGAACCAACCCGCCAAAATGTCACAGGATTGGGCCAGCCCGTGCTTAGAAGGACTATGGATCAGCATGCCGGTACATAAATGAGGCATGGAGAAATTCTATTGATTTATAATATCAACAGCTTAGATTAACAAGAGTTATATTGTACATTAACAGTAAACCTGGATATTAAGTGTTTTATGGTTGTAATCTAACCCTTTTTTCTATGATAAAGTAATCTAAGTTGTTGATATGTATTATTTCTACCAAAACCAACAAGATTAAACATGAGTTCTATTATGTGTTTAGTGTAAATCAGAATCTTATTTATGTATAAGGGAATTTTCCCAAAAGGGTTTAAAGTTTTGGTGAAATTTTTAGATAATGAGGTAAAAAAAAATTATTTCCGAAATAAATTTTTTTAGGGGTAAATTTGTAAAAAATGAGATAATTAATGGTTAAGACATTTAAAGTATTCATTTAATACCCCTAACCCATCGAATTGGGTTCCCACGAGGAAGAAGCCCAATGTTGACCGATGAAGCTGTTGCTTCATGAGGATTCTTGCTGTTTCTTCTCTCTTGCCATCAAACTCCTCCTCACAGTCACATACTTTTGGAGGCTCAGCTCCATTAGAACATCGTTCCCAATTAGCTCAGATTCCAAAAATGGCTCATTCGTCTCCAGTGTCCTTTTTGGTGGAAGTTTTAGATATCTTCTGGTAACAATGAAGCATGGGACGTGGGATTATTAAGTGTGTCAGTGTTGAAACCTAGGTTGATGTCTAGGTCTCTGGACCTCTTGGAGGATCTGCTTCTTGTTACGGTTGGGGTTTCAAGCTTTTGGTCCTTGTTACAACAACCCCGCTGGTCTTTGCTGCTAACAGACCTTTAGCCTAGAGGACCTGCTTCTCGTTATGGTTTGGGGTTTCAAACTTTCGGTCCTTGTTACTGTAACCTCGCTGGTCCTTGCTGCTAACAGACTTATAGCCTCGATTGGTTCTTCCATGATCTGTTGCTTCTGTTCTATTGTTCCGCAATTGACCACACTATTCTCCCGTAATCCGTTGCCTATCATATAATATAACGGATTTAGGGATAAAAAAAGTAATTATCAATCACTAAAAACTGATTTTGGAAATAGTTTTTTTTACCTTGTTATTTTGCAATTTTGACATTACTTTGAACCGTTTTGGGAAAAATCCCTATGTATAAAATAATTAATAAATAGTATAAATTTTATACAATTATATGAGTGCATATATGTGTGTGTTTCGTGGGTAGATAGGGAGCGAAGTGAGCTGAGCCCAACCCAAAGATCAGATCAGATTTGTTTTAGATTGTGTTGCAAATGTCCGTCGTAGCACCAATATTACAAGGGTATAAATATTCTATTTTCACTTGAACTTGTCTACAACACATTGGATAAGTCTTGAAAAAGTTCTAATGACTTTGGATGCCCCCATAGATATTCAATTTGATTCAAAATCTAATAATTTGTGATATTTTATTTCTAGCCATTGAAAAAAGATTAAATTGTTTGGTAGTTGGGATGATTGATGGTGACTACAACTTGGTCATTGAGGATTGAGAATAGGCAATCTTATGGGGTACCGGGAATTCGCATGTATCTCCTTTCCATGTAATCATTCTTAGTTTCATCTAGGTCTTTCTTAAAAAATGGAGAAAAATTTTTTATTTTTATTTTTATGAATAACTTGATTTTATTAAAAACAAAGAAGACTACAAATAAAATTGTACAACAAATAACACCCCCCCCTCCACACACACACACTATATATATATCACAAGGCCGCAAGCAAGAAGAAAGACATATAGGCTAATCCCTTATAAGATAAATTAGAGTAAACCCATAAAAATCTTTTGAGACTGTCACCCAAGAAGCCACTTCAAATAATAAAGATTAGCAACCTCCTTTCCTCTTCTTCCAAATGCATTAGGGTGTATGGAAAAAACTAGATGATTATAACATTAGAGAGTTTGAAAAAAGATAGATTAATAAAAAAAATTTAATCATTTGTACTTATATTTTACCATCGAAAACGGATCTAATTGGTTTAGCGGTTAAGATGATCTAATGAAGCCAAATATATAAAATTTTCAGCTGGATCCCACAAATAGGAAGCTTCGCTTGTTTGAATTTCTGTTGATGAGTTGAGTGGGATGGCAAGTCAAACAAGTTTGCTGGCGATTTAACTAAAATAGTATATAAATATATGAAAATAAAAAAATAAAAATTAAAAATTAAATAAATATAAAAAATCCAAAAAAAAAAAATTGAATCGCTCAATCCACCACCAAGTTAATATAAAAATAAAAATTTATCGTACAAATTGACTACTCTTTGACTGGAACAGCATGTTAGACTCAGAGTTTTGAAACAATGACTAAGCTAAGTTAATAAAATCTATGAACATTGATACAATTAACCTGGTTAGAAAGCTGTCTTCACCGTCTTCACCAGCTAACCTACTAAGTACTGACCCACTTTCCAACCAACATAAAATAAAGTAAAATAGTCTCTAAAAGTTAGACATTTCATGTCGCATCGACTTTCTATGGTTGGTGGAGGTCTAGTGTCATTGAAAGTATGGTGGTAGGGGCAACTCAATTTCTGCCCCTTCTCCAAAGTAATATGTCTTATTTGATTTTTCTTAAAGGTTGTTTATATATGCCTCACCTCAAGCAATGTAACAGGAAAAGAAGCAGATTGGCCTGTGTTTTCACGGGCTCGAACTCGTGACAACCCCTCTCCCCCACCACAAACACATGGTGGGGGGGGGCAACAGCCACTCAATTAAGAGGACTCGTATCCTCTGCGCTGTCTTGTAGTGAGCCACAGGTGAGCCCAGACACAAAGGGGGTGGGTCCTGCAAAAAGTGTTTGTGTTTGGGCTCACCAAAAGGCGTCGCAGAAGATACGGTTCCCAATTATGATGGGGTTTGAAT
>JAOXJP010161021.1:0-12892 GCA_025762735.1 Platanus orientalis
ATATATATATATATATATATATATATATATATATATATATATATAGAGAGAGAGAGAGAGAGAGAGAGAGAGAGAATCGCTTTCTGCAATTCCAAAAGCCATTCTTTCCCATCTTTTCCTCAAAACGTTTATATTGATCTTCCATCCCTTTCTCCATCTCAGACACCTTCTTTTCACAAAATAAAAACACATACCCAGAAGTGAAAACTAAAACCCATTTGAATTTCAAAGCTCACAGCCATGTCTCTTATCCGTCCTGTTAGAATGAATGATATCAGAAGCCACCGTCTTCACTCGTGTTACCATTGCCGTTTGACATTCAGGGTCTCCTCTGCAAACCCATTTGGGATTCTTTGTCCCCGTTGTTTTGGCAGATTCCTCCATGATCTAGGTGTAGTCAGGCCTAGGCTTGTTGCTGGTCACAGAGGCCTGTCTTTCATGCTGGACAACCTGACCCGGCTGCCAAATACTGCTTTTGGTGTAAGAGATTGGCCGGTGTTGGAGACTGAACGCAGACCCCGTCCTCAGCCTTGGATTATCTTTCGAACAACTAACCATACTCGTCTGCCCAGAACCATTAACCCCCGTGAATTTTATATGCCTCTGCTTGCTGATCCCGGGGACTACTTTGTTGGACGTGGGTTGCCTGACTTGATTGAAGAGCTGACCCAGAATGACCGACCGGGACTGCCTCCAGCTCCTGCTTCAGCCATTGATGCAATGCCAACAGTGACGATCACACAGGACCATTTGACCAATGGTTCAGAATGTCCAGTTTGCAAAGAAGAATTTCAGGTTGGTGGGGAAGTAAGGGAGATGCCTTGCAACCATGTATACCATTCTGATTGCATTATTCCCTGGTTACAAATTCACAATTCTTGCCCAGTTTGCCGCCACCAGCTACAGAATTCGCATAACAATGATAGTAATAATGAGGTTGAGAATTCATCACCAAACTGTGGGTATCGAAACGTTAATATTCAGAATGAAAGCATCATTGCCGATCGTGGAGGTGAGTATAGAATTCCCATTCTACCTTCTGTATCATGACTTTGTAATTCCATTTTTGTTGAAGTTTTGAATTAATTTTACAACTGCAATCCAGTTGGGCATTTGTTTATTGAATGTCAGTTCTAGATGTGGCAGTGATCCTGCAAAATTAACTTGCCGATAGTGTCATATAACTATGTTCTGATGGTCACCAAGCAGTACAGCTAAGAAGGTAAGAGGCTAAAATTAAAGTCAAGTTGATATCCACAAACTGGCAAAAATTTGATCACTGGAAAGGTAACTAAAAGTGCTTCAGAATCTTTTGACACTTTTGAGGGGATAGCTTGCTCTATCTTTACCAAATGAAACTGATGCAAGAAGTCAAAAAGTTGTAATTAGTTATTTGAAATATTCTTTCCTTTGCATAACTACATGGTCTGGTAGACACACAATACCCCAGTAGAACCTTTCCCATCTATCTAACCTGAAAGGGCCAACAGTTGCATTCAATGAAAATAGATGACTTACTTAACCTAAAAAGAAGAGGATCCAATAGAGCCATCTCTACCAAAACCGCACTTAACAACTATTTGGTAAAACAAGCAGGGGAACCTGTATAGAGTTGAAGGTACATTAGTCTCTAGAGAGAAACACAATATGCTGATGAAGCATCTGAACACTTTTTAGTAATTTAGATGATTCAAACAATACTCCATCTTTCAAATTTTGGGCTTACCAAGCACCATGTTTTGTTCACATATCAAACACAAGCCAAATCGGTTTTTTTTTTTTTTTTTGTCAGACAAAATTCGTCGTATATTTAATGCTTTCAGGTTAATCCTTATATCCTGTTTATATAATTTTCAGGTGCATTAGCTTATCAGGAGTACATTCTTTTTAAATTTCACCTTTATGAGAACTAGATTATGTTGGAAAAGTATTTCACAAATATGAAATAATCTGTACAGATGTTTCTACATTTCAAGTTTTCCAAAGTCCTCTTGTCAGAGTATCCATTTACTTGGTTTGCTGTTGCATTTTTTTTTGGATGAAATTCGTTAACCCCGTACTTTTTATACTGAATTCTTCTTGTTATATCCACCTGTTTCAGCAGCTAACTCCGGGTGGCGCCCTTGATTTCTTCACTAGATCTTTATATGTTGTTGCCTGTGTTAAAAGCAGTTCATATATTCTTAAGAATTGCAATGTTACTTAGGCAGGTAAGTGTTAAGATAATTTGAGGTGGCATTTAGTAGGTGGGTTATGGTGGTACTCCCACTCTTTTCTTTCCTATGTTTGCAGCGCTTGTAGTTCATCTTTTTGTGCTTTTCTGTGAATTGTGTACATGTGAGTACTTACTTTAAGATGGTCTCTATAATTTTCCTCAAAAATTTTCTTTTAATTTTTTCCTTTGTTTACATGTTGCAGTCAATGAAGGGATAAGCTACAATTGTTCACTGCAATTTTAGAATATTTTCATGGCTATTAGTTCTTTGCAAGGGAGATATCTCTCTTTGGTTGAAATGTAGTCTGAACAAGCTTGCCCTTCAAAATTTAAAAAAGTACCAAAGTTGTAAACGTGTGCATTTGTTTCATTATTTTTTTCAACGTTATTGGCTTACCAAAGAGTCTTGGTTTCTCAGGGGATCGATCTGTGCTTATGTGAGTGACTCAACCTAGTTGCAGAAAACTTCATGTTAAAGTGACGAATTAACTGAATCTATCCTCTTAATATTGCAGTAACCAGTGCCTCTTTTAGCGATCATTTGTCTTAGAATCTAGATGAAATTGAGTGGACCATCCACCTCTTTGATGCTTGGTGTCTTATTCCTCAACAAGGCTCGAAGCGGTTGATGGGAGCCTTCATACATCCAAGTCTAAACACTTTCTGTACTTGTGCTGTTTACACCAAAAACTGTATCCACATGTAGGTGAAAATAAAATGTGGATTTGAAAAGGTAACACTGCCTGTGTAACAAATGGGAGCTGTTAGATGGAATAGAAACAAGAAAGGCTGATATTTAATAGTAAATTACTCAAAGAGGTGTGGCATCAAATACTAAGAAGTCGGAGATGGAATTAAGAAAAGAACCTGCCAGAAGTTGATAATAAGAAGAAAAAGCAAGTCAAGATAGGGTAAAGATCTCTAACACAAAGGGATTTGATCACTAAATAGAAGATTAGATGATTACAGGAGAAACAAGGTCAGGAAGTTCGTATCAGGGGCGGCAAAGGGCCAGGTAGGCCCATGAGCCTATAAGCAAATGTGAACCCAAACTACTGATTAAGTTGATAAATGTCAACCCAAGCCCAGGAAAACCAAGACGGCTATCTAGTTTTGAAAGTGTAAAGCCACAATATTTGACAGTGTAGATGGTGCCATGTCTCTATCCTTGCTTTTTTATTACTACTTGTAACCTTCTATTCCTATGATTCATCTGAATTATGAAAGTAGTGCGATATTAAATTATTTTATGTATTATGTTTACTTTTCTAAATTATGATATGATGGTCATGTTCTTAGTCAATTTATAAGAGCATGATGGAATTCTGTTTTAAACTCCTGGATATCAAACTCCTCTATCAGTGTATGTTAATAGTTGCCTATGGCATAGATAATTTTTAAATGTCTTCTTTTTTTTCTTCTACCATATTTCTGTTTAGGTTGCAAGTTGCTTATATTGACTAAATGTTATCACTTCTATATTTTCAGGCATAAATTGATCCTGCAGAAGCTAATGGCTTTTGGTGTTTCATTCCCTCTTACTGCATGGAGGTCCTAAAGCATACTTTGAGCAAAGCCTCTTAGCAAGGGAGACATTGAAACCAGTATTTTATTATATCACGCTGTCATTGTCAACCTATTCCAGAATATATTCTTCAATCCTTCTATGAAGGTTCTTATTGTGTAATTAATATACATCCTTGTGACATAAAATAAGTAAATAAATATTTTCATAGTTAAAAAATGTCCTGTCTTTTACTCGGGAATGATATTGTGGAATGATTATCTACATCTCTGCATTCTTCATCGTACTTAATAAAAAATAAAAAAAAACATAATTAACTAATCTTCCTTATGATTGTATTTGGTTTTCACTATTAGTAGTTACCAAACCTCAGACAATTACCATTTTCTAGAGTAATAGAGATTTGTGGGTGATTTCAATACTAGTTTTATAAGTTTTTCTAACCTTTCATAGATCATTAACACTAATATCAAGCATTTTCCAAGCAAAAGCAGTGATGAATACACCACAATTGAGAGATTTACGACACTGGATCAAAGGGCAATGCTTGTGATCTGACATTGCCAAGTAAAAAGGATTACAGAATGCTTACACCCAAATATCATTAAGATAGATTCGAGATGATTTACACAGCTTTCTTGTTTCAGACATTACATAGCTGCTCATATCAGCAACATGTCTGCAAGTCAAAGTGCCGGATGACTCATATCTTTAAACCTTTAGTTGCCTATTTTTGTTTAAATTCTGAAACAAAGAACAGGAAGTAGTGGAAATCAGAATTTTTCATTTTGGCTAAGTGCTTACACAGACAGATATTGATCTCTAGGCATGTTATTTTAAGTTGGACAACAATTCTCCGTTTTCGTTAGTTTTAAACTTCTACGACCTTGATGATCGCCTGTTCATATGAATATTATTGCTCCTTCTATACCAGTTTCAGTTGAGTTCTTCCCGGTTACTAATACTAATACCAAAAGATCTTTTCTCAGTCTCTACTACTACGGCTAGACTATTTGGTGTTTCTGCAGATGATTTACCTGTCACCCTTTGTAAGAAACTTAATCCTGTAATTTATGTACCGGTGTTTGATGAGCTTCATCTCGTTCACAAAAAGAAGATTTACTAACCTACTGTATAAAGTTATATGAAAGTCCGATCCCTACGTGGATAGACTAAAGGTACTTCATGCAAAGTGTACGTTACAGTATCTTGGACTTAGTTGTTGTGATGAAACATTAAATCCACTTGCCTCATTTTTATTTTTACTCTTTTTTTTCCTGAAAATTTAAGTGTTTCTACATTAACTTGGCATTATGAACATTTACCCATTTACCCAAAAAAAAAAAAAAGAATTATGAAGGTGCTTCACAGAAGCCTAAGAATGACCAAGATTACTTCTGCAGAACATGCAGTCTATGGACTGAATAAAGTCCCTTTGGGCTTAACTTAATGATTAGACAAAGTTTATCAACACAGATCATTTTTCGTCAAAAGCAGCAGTAGTACATCATTGTTCTACCTCATCATCGTTTGTAATCATAAACCCTAAACAAAGATGTGATCCAACCAGTAAGGTGGACGGTTCAGGTCCAACCGGCTTTGACCATCGGTTTACATGATTTAACTGCGATTTGTTCAATCACAATCACAAGTAAAATGTAATGTAATAAAATATCAAAAAATAAACGATTCATAATGCATTAGAACTTAGAAGGCTTATGACCAAGTTTTTAACTTGTTGACATACCAAAAAAATGTAATAAAATACCAAAAAATGAAACAATTCATGGAAAATGGGATTAGAATTTGGAAAGACGTATTTCTAGTTTTTTTTTTTTTCTTAATTTCTTAAAATAAAAATAATAAGCGGTTGGTTTTATTAGAACCGGGTTTGTAAAAAACTGACCTGTTTTTATCGGTTTTAACCGGTTTTGTCGGTTATATCCGGCTTTCAGAAAATTCAGGTTTTAAGCTTTTATAAAACCGTGTATGATGCCGGTTTAGGTTAAACCAGATCGGACCACCCGGTCCAGTCCTGTTCTAAAAAATATAGGGGAAACATGCTTAAAAAATCTACGAAGAAGTGCAACATGAATTATTAAGGCCTATCAACAACAAAAATGTTGGATAGTTGAAATGAGCTGAGCCTAGGCCTGCCTCCACGAACCTGAGCTTCACGCTCCAGGCTCATCACAAGCCTGAGCCTAGTCTTTATGTGACGAGCCTGAGCTGAGTTGGGCAAAGCCCGGCTCTTTGATACCCCTACCACCCACCCTACCTCATACGGAATTTCTTGGTGCGACCATGGGGAAATGATCTTCTATGACCAAATGTGTGATGTGTACTAGACTTAGGGGTGTTTGGATGTGCTGTGTGAAAGCACTTTCACATCGCCGGGATTTGGTACGACCCTTTACTGAATGACCAAGGTTCACATTGCATTAGGGACGGACACACTAGCACCAAAAAGTAAAAAAACACCCCCCAAACAGTGTAAATCACATTTTCGGTTGGGCCAACCTTGGCCGTTCAGTAAGGGGTCATACCAAATCCTTATTTCACGACTTTTTGAGGTCGTCCAACAAAAAATATGCCGACTCCACACCCCCTGTGATGAGTCTAGATATATTGAACACGTAATACTTTTTATAAATATTCTTAATTATCCTAACTACCCACTAAACTCTGAAGTCGTATCCTTTGCGCCACCTTACTCTTCCCCATGGTTAGCCACATACACAAAGGGGGTGGGGCCCTGCAAAAAAGTTTATGGGTCCCACCCCTTTGTGTTTGTGGGTCACCGTGGTGCAAAGGATATGGCTCCCTAAACTCTATCTTTGATCATGTTTGGTAGGTATTACGTGTCATGTTGGAATTGGTTTTCGCTTACACACAAATTTCAGCAGATCCTAACTTCCACTATGACGTGCATCTAAACAAAACATTATTTGGGCTTTTAAATAAGTTCATTTGAACAATTTTAGCTCTATAGGTTTTTTTATTTTTTTTCAAGCTTCTAAATACACACCAAATTTTCTTTTCACCCTTAGTTCTCCCCATTTTTTTCCTTTTACACTCCTTCATAACAAGGTTATCCCTATAATACCCTCTCTCAAAATTTCTAACTACACCCGCTCTCACCTCACTCACCCCCTTTTTCTCCAATCGTTCGGATGAACAAGAAGAGCCAATATCCAATGGCAGCGGTGACAACAGCGACGGCAACAACGAAATCCACCTCGGCGGCGGCAGTATTTTGATTCTGACAATTATAAACGCAAATCTAGTGATAAAGAGACTGGATTAATGCAAAAAAAATGGCAAAAAGATGAAATCGGTGAAAAAAAAAAATGTAAGTTTTGTAAAAATCTTTGTAAATATCATTTTTTTTTCACGATTTGATGCTACAAAATTGCAATGGTATGTATTTTTTCAAGTTTTTCCCAAAGAGGTATTTTTCAAGTTTTTTTCTTCTTTTTTTTAGACTGGGATGCTTGGCCCTGTGAGCCCTCTGTTTGGCCACACAAGGCCAAACATAGGCCCTGTGTGGCCGAACAAAGGGCTTATGTTCTGCCATGTGTGGCCGAATAACCCAATCTGAAAAAAAAAAGTTGGAAAATTTGCTGGACACAAACCCAAAATTGGTATCATCTACACCGAGACATTTGCCAGGAAATAAATTGAAAAAAATTGGTATCATCTACTGATGTATAAATATGGTATATGATATATGACAAATATGGATGCTGACACCTCTCTTACTCGTACCCAACAGACGGCATTGGCCAAGAGATGTCGCACTAGTGAAACATTGAGAGCAGCCACCGAATAATCAATGTCTTTGAGTTACATTGACAAGACCCAACTGTATTTGTACACTAAAAACTATGAAGAGACTGAAGAGTCCCCAAACGTTTTTAGAGCTTTGAAAGACCCTTCATTGCTAATGAGCTTCGGGATACACATTGTTGTGACAATCTAGTAGCAACAGGTATTATATATTGTTTTTTTATTTATTACTTTTATTATATATCAGTAATTTCTAATGTTATATTTATTACTTTGATTAATATTGTTTGTTTTTATTATAGGAGAGGAAACCTCTAAAATGCTTATCCCACGCACAAAAAATAAAAGAATAGGTATTAGAGGATCTAAAGGTACAAAATGAAATGCTTAGAGGATTGATTGTTACGTTTGGCCTTTCTCCATTGATATCAGTAATCCTACCAATTCGTTAATAAGGTAGTGGTGTCGGCATTTGTGGAAATATGGTATCCAAAGACCAATACTTTTCATATGTCTTTTGGGGAGATGACCATTACGTTGGATGACGTCTCAACTCTCCTAGGGATTCCTATCGTTGATAAGTTTGTCTCATTATCCACCGAAAGGGTATCAAACGGGGAGGCGATCACCTTATTGGTTAGGAAGCTAAGAGTCTCGTCCCAACAGGCAGATGAGATTGCAGGTCCTCGGGGTTAGTTTGTTCGAATGAAGTGGCTGAGGGATTTGTTTGGACATGTTATTGATCGCAGTGATGGGGCCGAGATTGAGTGTCCAACTAAGGCATACTTCTTGTTTTTATTGGGTTGTGCTTTATTCTGAGATAAGTCAGTCACACGGGTGCTTATGAATTATCTAAGGCTATTGAGCGATCTAGGATAATGCAGGATTACACATTAGGTGCTGCAGCCCTAGCCTACCTCTATCGCCAGCTAGGAATTATGAGTAGGACTGGTGTTCGATAGATGGAAGGGTACATGACAGTACTAAAGGGTTGGATATAGAAGCAGTTTCCATATTATGTACTTCATCGTAACGTATACTATAGAGGGGACGAGCTGTGGGTGTACCGATGGATTCCTTAAAGAGAGTTTGGGCTACTAGGGGATAATCTACAGGCCTTGCGGGAGGCTATTGATACATTAGGCATCAATGAGTTGTTACGTTAAACTTACATTTGCTTCCTTAAGTTACATAGATCTTTACTTAAGTTATGTAGATTTAACTATTAGCTTGATTACTTTATTAGTGTTTATTTTCACTTATTTTTGTAAGTGAACTGGACACCATATGCCAACTGTTAGGCCCATTGTCCATTTCCCAATATTGCATTCTATCATGACCTACTAAAGTGCCTTGATGTTGTAGAGACTTATCATCTAGACAAGGTGCTAAGGCAATTTAGTCAGGTCTAATACGTTTCTTTCGCTCCATTAGCTCCAAATCGAGTTATCCGGGGTGTTATATCTACACAGTATCGGGTAAACTATGCTTACATTGATCAGATTTGGCAAAGGTGGAATAGCCACGTGTTATGCGCAATGGATTAATCCATGATAGTTTCTTATCCTAGGGATTACATGGAATGGTTATACGTGTGTCCCACCTATCCGTGCAAAACCCCAAGCATCGATCCAGCTATATAAGCTAGCCCTCCTCTTAGAGTAGCGCACCCTCGATGTCAACTTATCAGGCCTCTCATTTCATTCACCTATATCTTGTTATGATTTATTCTTTTCACTTTAATATGAATTAATCTTATACATATGCATTTCTTGTTTGAATACAGGAATGTGTTGGGCGTGCAGTAGGCCTTATCCGGCCTATCATCATGCGTGGTCCCGATGGGAGTCCAACGGACATATACGCTATGCTCCATCAGGTTCAACACTTGTTGGAGGGAGATTCATATCGATCCAACATATGTCCCCACTGCTCCCGGTGCCACCACTACCATCAAATTCTTTCGCAAGTGTCTTAGGAACAAGCCATAGAGAGGAGAGAGAGAGAGAGAGGGAGAAGGAGAGGACATGTATTTTTATTTTATTTTATGATGAGACATTATATTTGTATAGGGGATGACCCGATTTACTTTGGTATATTTTATTCCATTGATATGATTTATGAGTCAGTCATATTTATCATTCAATCATTTTATGAAATAATTTTTTTGATGAATAATGAGAACTTTATTTAAAAAAACTAGAATATACATTAATACAATACAAAACCGTCATACAATATATCTCATTATTGAATACATTAATAATCTAAATCTATCGTCTCTTATGTGGTTACATCTGAACTAACAATGCCTCTGAATTCTTGGATCCAGGGTTGATATACTGAAAGCTCTCATCTTGCTGCACTGGCATATTGATATCGATATCAGTTTGTTGTTATAGGCGGAATATGATGACCTGATGATAAGAAAACCTACAAAAATATGATAACATTATATAATATTCAAAACAATTGGAATAACAATATAATGGAATGGGCAACAATAAATACCTGAATGAAATGATTTCCATTAACAAACCCAATAACAATTTCTCTTCAGTAAGTTGTAGACAATGGATTTGATCTGAGTGGCAGGATCGTTAGGCACTACTGCATGGTCAAGTCATATAGGACAACATTGTAGTGCGATGTTATGAGATGGTCCGCAGTCTAGCATGGTCATCTAGTAGGAATATCCAGGAGAGTCAATGAAGCATGATAGTATATGTCTCATCTCATCAACTCGCTCATGAGTCCATGACTAAGCAACTCGTTTAGCAAATCCATTCTGACCTGTCACGAACCATCTTCACCGAATCCCAACAATCCAATAATTGTATTGAATCCATAATTTTCATTTTCCGCCACATCTTTAACATGTCAAATATAAGGCCTTAACCCTACTAGAAAAGGCCTTAATATATGATGTTGGCGTCGACGTGTGTTTCGTCACTGAACAGATTTGAAATACGTATAAAAGAAATAATGAAACATAATATGTTAAATAAACGAACACATCATCATTTACATTGTTACAAATATATTAATTGCATTTTCCTTCGGTCTCTTCTTAGGTTTTGGTTACCAGGATTGCAACGGAGTGGCAATCGTAGTTGTAATTTCGATCGGAGAATGACTATCTTGTAATAAAGCTAAAATTTCGAATGTAAATAGTTCATGTTGCATAGATGTGTCAATGTTCATGTGTGGGCGACCTCGCATTGTTGACTTCACCTTTAGTTTCATTAGGTGTGAACTGGCCGACACTACTATCTCTCTCAATTTCTTCAGTAACTTAGTTTTGGAATCGCGTTCATTAAACTTTCACACGAACATCTCTACATCATTAGTACAATCCAACTCCTAGCATGGTTGGGTTAAGGTACTTAGCAAGTCAACTTTATGTTAATGCGGATGTATAGAATCAAGGAAAATTGGAGACCTAGCCTCATGTAGTCTGCAATTTCATGAGCGCATGGCAATCCGTGTGTGCGTCGACAAGCACAACCACAAACAGCATCATCAACACCAACAAATTTGGCATGCTTCATCTCAAACAAAATTATCTTCATCGCACTTATGAAAATGTTTCCTTTAAACTCTTTAAATTCAAAAGGCTTAAAGTTGTGTTGGATGATTGTCTTACTCTTTTCGAAAGATGTTTTTATGTTTATATGTTGCAACTCAAACAATATATGTATACTTGTCCAATAAGAATCAAAACCCCATTTACTCAATCTGAGTTGCCTCTTTAGCTTTGCATGCGCACTTTCAATCATATTCATCATAGTAGTCCCAAAATGCATCCATTTATCCATTCAAACAGCCATGTTCTTTCTATATACATCTAGTTAACTGTTTCGCATATATTCGAGTGCATCCGGATATGTGTTGAATTCTTTATTCAATAATGCGAGATGTTGAATATATTCTTCTTCTGTCCATGACAACACCAATAGGTCCCAACTCATGATGAACCTATCCCACTACTCTTTTGTTAAAAACATGTTTTTTCACTTCGCAAGAACATTCCTACTAATGTGCCATCTGCACAACAAATGTGCAGTAGTAGAAAATACTATAGAGATTGTAATCATTAGAGCCAACTCCATGTCAGTCACAATAACATGAAGAAAAGCACTATCATCCATCAAACCATGCAAAATACCCATTGCCCATGTGAAGTTATATTCTCTCTCATATTGGAGATATGTGAAAGTTACAGAGAAGGTCATGTCAATGGATGTCAATCCAACAATCTTCAAAAGGGGCATACGATACCTATTCGCCTTGTAGGTGCAATACATGATCAAAACATGCGAAAATGCACACAACAAGTCCCAAATAACCAGGTAGCCAAAAATAAGTCAGTCAAGGTCTTGGTATCATTAATTTTTCTATGTCACTCGATGCATCTATGCTCTTTCAACTATCCCAATAGTTGTTGTTTATGAGATCTCCACCCTTCTTCGTCATTCTATATTTATGGTGTGCATTGTATATTGACTTCATTGTGGTAACATTGAAGGAGTCTCTTTGTTTAAGTGCAGCCAAAATGTCCTTTGGCCGTACCATACTCTTAGACATGTCAACCAACATCAAAGTTTCTTTCTCCGATAGTCTTTCAACATATGAATGTCCTTCAAGATGATCCACAATTGTATGATTATGCACACCACATACAACTAACAAAATCCAATCATCATCAATGGGTAGCTTTTTACCCTTCAATTCAAATGGATATCCACATTTATTGGTACCTGACACCACATTTTTTTCTTAGATGACAACTTTACATTTCTTATACTCTTTGTATTTTCCACTCCTCTCACATACAAAGATAATTCTTGGTTTTCTTGAGGAACAATTAGATTTTGACTTTGTAATGACAATGACGAAACCATTTCTCCTCCCAACATTGGCTGCCCACTTACATAATGCTGCTTGGCTCTTGAATATCTAGTATATAAAACAATAACATAGAAATCAAAGCACAATGACTTAAACAATCGTTGAACAATAACTAAAAAATAATTTAAACAACTTTACCACATATGTGATAAATTCACTAGTATAATCCATAACCATCTTAGCAAAAAACCTTGTTGAATTGGGTTAAAACATCACCCTCCAATTGGAACATCACAAAAGAGTCCATATACGCATTAAAAAAAAGGGTATGTTTAGCCATACAGGGCTAAGCCAATCACGAAAAAAAAGCTTTGAAACAAAAAATACTTACTGTGGAGTGATTTTCCTACTCCGACTCAACTCTTTGATGATCCATTAAGCGATTACTATTAGGGGTGGGCATGGGCCAAGCTCAGGCCGGGCCATGGTTGGCCTAGGCCCGACCCTATAAT
>JAOXJP010161032.1:0-12892 GCA_025762735.1 Platanus orientalis
CCCCCCCCCCCCCCTGACAGGGTGCAGAGAGGAGCAGATGATAAGAGGAGCGGATACAATCCACTCTGGATCGGGAGTTCATCTAGAAAACCTTACCGACATCAGTCGTGCACTTATTTTCTTCACCCTCGAACACGCTGGGTCCATTATTAAAAAACAGAAAATGGGAAAGAGGAGACAAACTTTATCTCCCGGTCAAATGCTGATGCAATAACCGTGGCCTGTTCTTTGGTGTCTGGAATCAATATTCAGCCGAAGACTCCGAGGTTCATAAATATCATGAATCAGTTTTAAACCTCGTTCTACCTCTAAGACCTAAGACTCTATTCTCTTCCAACCCCTCTGGTGTGCGTCAGCGTGTGGAGAGAGTGAGAGGGAGAGAGAGAGATCAGTTTAATTGTTTTCGATCACAGACTGTAATAAGCGTGAACCAAACGGCCCTTGAAATCTTAGTCCCTAAGAATTCCATCTTTAATTAAGGACCATATATATATATATATATATATATATTTTTTTTTTTTGGAACAGTCTTTTTGTCACCAGTGCAACACAAATTCATGGATCCTCGTCCAGATATCTCCCATGGACAAAAGGTAGTTGTGTTGTTTTCCATTTCATTGCTTTAAATTTAGAAATTTGGGTGGGAAAAGGAAAGGGGTTTCTGAAATCAGTCCTGGGATTATATAGTTTATATATGTTTCTTCAGGTGCGAGCTCTAGAAGCAGAGTTGGAGGGTCTACGTGAAGAGAATGAAAAGCTTATCCTATTGCTTGAGGTGATGAGCAGTAACTACAACATTCTTCAAGCCCTCCTGCAGGAGACGCAGATACAAGAAATGAGCAGCGGCACTGCCCTCAAGAGTTGCTCAAGTGAAAAGTTGAAGAAGAGAGAAATGAATGAACTCCCAAAAGCCAAGGCATCTCGAGTCCTCGTAAGAACTGAGAAAGCGGACACTAGCTTAGTTAGTCATCTTGAGCCTGTTTCTCTGTTACCTGCAGTTTATTTTATTTTATTTTTTGCTTAATTTATTATCTTTGTGACTTTAGATAGTGAAAGATGGGCACCATTGGAGGAAATATGGACAGAAGATCACTAAAGATAATCCATCACCTCGAGCCTACTTCAGGTGTTCGATGGCTCCAGGATGCCCTGTCAAGAAGAAGGTAAAGTCGTAACTATATCTTTAACTAACCTGTATATTCACTTCAACAATATTTAAACATACTTCAAATTTGGTGAAAGATTTCTATAAGACATTCACAAAGAGGATAAAAAATGAGACTCAGTTCCTCACAAGATACCCACTCTTAATTCAAGATATTCTAGATAATTGTCCATTATTTCTGCCCATTTAGGTGGACTAAAATGGAAAAAAGAATTACAAATTTCCTTGAGAAAAAAGAAGTAAAATTCACAGTATTTAGATGCTCCATGAATTATTGAATTTATAAATGAGATATTACCTTCTAATTGAAGGTCATCCTTCATTGTTCTTTTGGGTATTAGGTACAGAGATGCTTAGAAGATAAGTCAATTTTCATCGCAACCTATGAAGGAGAGCATAATCATGCAGTTATTGGAGAAGAGAATGGTTTGACGCCTTCACCAAATGGCTCAGTTATATGCTCGACTATCAGGAATCTTTTCCCTACAGGTGTTAATCCTTTTCAATCAAACAAAACCCTTGATCTAACTCTTTCTGTGGCCAGTCAAAGTGTCGAAAGGCCTTGTCACACATTCACAGAGCAAAACAACAATAAAATTGAAGAATATGTGGATTTATTAACGAAAGATCCAAACTTTACTGCAGCTTTGGCTGCCGCAGTTGCACGCTCCATTACAGACCTTCCTTATTTTCCTAAGATGAAATTGGTGTAATAGATCAATTTCCATTTAAACATTCTGAAACAAGAACTTGAAATTTCAGGCTTTAAATTCAAGAAGTAATCATTGTGCTGATTTCCTTTTTCTACATTTTGAGAATGAGATCTAAATGGCTTGCTTGCTATTATTATTATTTTTTTGTTTCTGGTAAAACTTGCTTGTTATTATTTAAAATGTAGTTCATACTACTAAAATAGTGGTAGCACCAAAGGTTGGGAATTAACTATACTTCTCTCAATATGAGATCTTGGCAACAATCTACTTTTGATTCGCTGCATTACCTATTAATTTCGTTGTTGTATCAAAGTTACCTTTTATTTGGAAGGAAAAATACTAGGCAAAATGGATGCCAAATATACTATAAATAATGAATAATCGGACATATGATTAAAATGAACTAGGTAACTTCCCTAGCAATATGTAGCAATTTTGACTTAATAATTGAAATGAATGCCATTACATATAGCTAATAATAATCCCCCAAAGTGGTTCACCTCTTCTTTTTCCCTCTCTTTTAGGTTGGTGTGCGGTAGCTAAGGAAGGAGCTCACCAATTCACTTCATTAAATCCTACCGTTAGTGGGCCTAATGAGTTTTTGGGGCACAATCATTGATAAGCATAAGCAAATAAGCTTACTCTATAAATGTGAGACCCAATTAGTTGGGCTTGAGTATGATTCGAAAGCACAATAAATAAATGGCTTAAGATCAGATCTAATGAGCTACGTTCTTTTCTGATAATATATGATATAATGGGATCAGCCTAAAAGACCTGATGGTTTTATTGAATACTGATTAAAATAGTGTAAATGCTGAAAAAGCAATCGACATATTCTCAACCTATTTTAATTTCTAATTTTTTTGTGCATGCATTTTATGTCAGGAATACTTCAACAAGTTATATGTTTTGATTATATTAAGTCCTCAAGTAAAGCAATAAAATATCATGTATATGATGAGATCATATAAAAGATATTTGATTATCTAGTTTTAGTAAACTTGAAATCATCTTAATTGGGAGGTGAGACAAGGCATTTCACTTATATAGTTGATACATGCATGTACGATGGCTATATGATAGAATGATGCTATCTTAATTATTGGAGTAAACTCTAAGCTTGCACTTGCATGCACTAATCTGGCTAAACATTTGAACTTCCATAGGACTGATGATCTTTGTCATGTAAAGTGTAGTTCATTATACAGGATAAAAATTGTTCCCAGACTTGAGAGGTCTACATTATCTGATAGGTTATTTAAGTAACTTTGATATTATGAAAATGTGATTCCTAATTGGATGCTACAGATGAATATGTTAAGTTGCATGTGGATGATGTAGATGTTCTACAAGGAATTCATCATTCGTATAAAGAGTGGTTATATCTAGTATGGTATCTTATTTCAATTGAATTCAATCAATTTGGCTGGTTGCAATTCGATAAGAGAGTTCTATCAAATGTTTTTAATTTAATAAATTTTGTAAGTACATTAATTTATAAAATCTCTTTAAAATTGTTTTAAGGAGTATACATGAGCCAGGGACTAGAAATGACTATCATTTTGCTTTTATTGTAAAAAGGACTTAATGGATAGAGATAAAGTTAATTGGGTACAGATTGGGTTTTAAATGGAAGAAGGGAATCCATGACTAAAGAGTGCTATGTTGCCACTCTTTTGATATGGCTTTTAAGAGGTGGAGCGAAGGTGAAGTGGAGAGAGTAATGAGAAAGGTGTTTTCCACTTCTTATACCTCTGTTAAGATAGAGGGGTGCTGGGAACCTAGCTAATTGTATCTCTTATGTGATTCTTACATGGTTTCTAAGATCAATCCCATTTTTGTTTTCCTTCTGTTGATTGTACAGTTTATTTAAATTTATACCCTTGAGAATAGCTGTCCTATTGAATTACGTTGGTTAGTAATTAATAAATTATACATATATTAAAATATGAAATACTAACAAGAAGAAGTTATTAAATGAAGTAGCTAGGTTCATTGTTTAATTTATTATTAGACTTGTATTTTCTATGAAAATGTTTTTAAAGGCTTTTAACATGATGTCGCTAGACATATTATTGGATTGGCTTTCCAATAAATCCATTATTGCAAAATCTATATTAAAACTTTAGCAGGTTAAGGAAAGAAATGAAACACATTGATTTTATAACATCTTAATCTTAACATCGATGCCAAAGAATTTCATTAATTAAAGTATGTTATTAATTTCTAAAATATAATATTAACAAGTACCATATCCTCTTTGTTATTTCCTCTTGATGCATCAAGATTTTCCAACTTAAAACATCTAAAAAAAAGACACCATTACTAGAATAGAGAAATGTTATTCTAGATGTTAAAATACGCCTGTACGCACACACACACACTACCAAAAAAAAAAAAGTAAAACACAACTACATGCCTTCTCCATTCCTTGTTTTCAAAAATGCCCAAAATCCTGTATTTCGTAAGAAATGTAGGATCCAATGTCTATTCATGTATATATTGCATCAGTCATTTTGTTGGATGTTAATGTTATCACCATATCCCTCATCATATGATAATATGGCTAGAATTGTGATGCATGGCACAAGGCTGTTGAAGTGTCATGAGGAGAAGGTCCACGACGTGGCTACTTAGCAGATGGAGAAACATAAAGTGGTTACAACAATTAAAGAAGTTGTTTCTCTACAACCACATGATAGAAGTTGTAAGTCTAGAACATGGAACAACTGGCAAGACACTTCATGGAATAGTTGAATGAGGCTTCTTTAACTAAATAGAGGTTGCAAAGATATAGGACAAATGGTAGGAAAGGCAAGAAAGACATTCAAATGATAACTGAAGAAATAGTAGATAACTTATCAGAATAGAGCCAGTCAAATACCACAAATATCCAACACCTTGCTTCCTCTTCTTAGTGTTTAACAACTCTCCCAAATGGGAGTCTTATCATAGTTTAGTTTATCATTCCAGTAGGGCTTTAGCTTAGTTCAACCTAGGTTCAATACTTTTATGGTTTTTACCCTTAGTTTAGATTAGCTCTTCTTAACGGAGTCGATTCCATTCCTCCTTAAGAGTTATCCATGTCATCTACATCTTTGAGAGTTGATCCAACTCCTTCACAGGTTGCACCAATGCCATATTTTACAGCCATACATCTTCTAGCACCACCTCATTAACAAAGATGATTAAATTATTCCCTAAGCAACCACCACCATCCCGGGTTGTAGCACCATCTTAGTTCCAAGTTATAGCACCACCATAATCATTTTCCCCGTTTTATTGTACATTATGTAAGTGCTTTATTTTTATTAATGAAATATTTATTCAGCAAGTTTTAAGTTTTTGTTAATGGTTGAATAACGTCTTGCCATTGTGGCTTTAAAATTCCTTAGTCTAGAGGCAAAAAGAACCCATTGAAGAACAAACCCTCCTCCTCTAAATCTCTTGATCCATCTTTAAGTGGATGACTAGACAGACAAGTAAACCCATTGCCTCCCTCTCTTTGTTTGAATAAATGCTTGAACTTGTAGGTGAGTTTGGAATTTATCCCTACATAGCACTAGCACGCCTATCCACCCAAATTCATTCCAGCTAACATATGTACACAAAATTTTACTTAAGAGATCATTAACCATTTATTGTATATTTATGTTTTTTTTTTATTATTTCAATATAACATTTTTGGAACGATTTAATTTAATTTGTTTATAAGTTGTTGTAATGTATGATCTTTGCATTTTTTATAATGAAATATATAGTATTGATGAAGTTCAATTTGATATACTTTCGATATATAAGCAGTGGAAATATTATTTTTTATTGTTTCATTCAATAGCATTTTTCCATGTTAGTGGGAGTAACTTATATGTTTTGGAGTAGTAAGAGTTAATGTATGTTTTTCTTAAAACTTAAACATTTCAGAGATAATACATAATAAGAGTTAATTCTAAATAAATTCTTTAGTAAACCCTCTAATAAATAATAATAGTAAGATAAGACCAATTTTTTTAGTAATCATAGGTATTACATACTAAGTTTCCTATAGATATTTTCTTTCATTAGCGAATCAAAAGTTATAAACTCACTTTTACAATTTTTTTTTTTTTTTTGGCACAAAAGCCTTTTCAGGGACATCTTCTTTTGACTACATAAGTCACATTTTCACAAAAGAAATCTTTTTCTATAATTCTTACAAAAGAAAGAGAAAAAATATATACGTATGTTGGGTTTTCATCTATATAAGTTTAATTTTTCACAAAAATAATGCATGTCTACAGTAAAAAAGAAAAGAAAAGAAAAAAGAAAAAACCTTCCATTGTCATGAAGGTTAGCTAGTTAGGCTTGCTCAAGTTAATTTTCCTCATGACTTTGGGTAATGAACGAGCCGAAAGGAGCTTCATTGTTGAAATATATTAAGTATATGAACTCTAACCTTTCCTATAACCTCAGGATGTTAGGAGAGACAATTAATTGCATTATTTGAGATGGTATCAGAGCAGGTTTTAGGTCACGAGTTCAAATCTCTCCATGGATGCAATTATTCTCCTGAGTACTCACACCGAGCTCCTTTGTGTTGATTGTCCAGGAGTGTCCCTCCTGAGGGGGAGTGTTGAAATATATTAAGTATATTAAGTTTAACTTTTCCTACAACCTTAGGGTTTGAGGAGAGACGGTTAATTGTTTTATTTCACATGGGCCATTTTATAAAGTTATAACTATTCTCTCTTTTTTTTTTTTTTTCTTACTCCATTGATTAGACAAACCTGCTATAATACTAATACATATAGTCTCTTGAGAAAGGAGGGGTGTGCATACTATGTATAAAGATCATTAACTACACCACTGAGGAGTGAGATGGTGTAACTTGAAGGCATGAAAAGTACAAGAGGAAGACAAAAATTGATTTTGGCTGAAGTAATAACAAAAAAACATGTACATGCAATTTCATGGAAGATATGGCCTTAGAGAGTGGAATGGCAAAATGGGACTTTTGTAGCTTTTCCTTTGTAGTTGGGAGAAGGCTTTGCTGAATTTAGTTTAGATATTACTACCTTATAATTTAAATGGCCCATTATATCAAAGACCACATGCTTGCCATTTCGGAGTAATTGTTAGTCCATTATCTCTTCCCACATGCCAAAAGAGAGACTGTTATTGAGAGGGAAATATGCCAACAATTTGGGAAATATGGCTCTTGTGGATGATAACACTGTTCACATGGTCTATATTTAGGGTCCTCTAAAAAAGAAAGGCTGCTATTTAAAGGGAAACATGACATACGTGTTGGGAAATAAGGCTTATGGTGAAAACACTGTTCACTTGGTCCATATTTAGGGGCCCCTACCATAGACCGATGGCTAGGGTTGTCAATCGGGCCTGGTTGGGCTGAACTAAGGTTAACCCAAGCCCAGTCCAAAGAGAAATTCCTGTGCCTGAGCCCAAACTTAGCTTGTGACATTCTGCATGGCCTACCCAATTTAATAAATCAGGCTTTGGGCTCAATTTGGGCTGGCCCAAAGTTAACAATCCAATGGAAAATTTTGGATTGAACTGGGGCCATAGGTTTTAAACATTAAATTTATAAAATAATTTATTTAGTATTTATGTATTACAAGGTGGGCTTTGGACCAATGTCACTCAAATTAAGAAAATTGGGTTCACAAATGTATTAAGATCACACTTAGTTTTGGGGCCCTAATAGATGTAAACTTTGGGTCGGGTTGATCTGGTCAGGCTAAAAAGTCTTGGACCTGACCCCAGCCCAAAAAATAATTTGGGCCTAATGCTTGGGCCCAATCCCAACTCATCTCAAAGTTCCACTTGCCCAGCCTGCCATTCTTTGGGCTAGCCAAGTTGGGCTTCAGGCCAGCCCGACCCAATTAACAGCCCTACTGATGGCCTGGTTTGGCTATGTCACACCTCCCCTCCACAAAGGACAGAAATGGATTACAAAAGGAAGATCATGGGCAGGGCTCGGGCAAATAATGAGGTCCAATATTGACAGTGTTTGGTCTAGAGTTTTCCCCCAAAAAAATCTTCAAGTCCGGCCCAAGGCTTGTAGCCCATCCTAATACATATTCTTGAGATAGACTTGAGCCTACATTTATTTCTTTCTGTTCTGACCCGTTAAGGCTTTGCCTTGGGCTTTCCCAAGCGGAGACCATGTTTACCTCTGTTTTAATCTGCTTGTCTTTACCATCTAGATAGAAGGGTGGATTGGATCCACTCCTCTTATCTTCTGGTCCTCTCTACCCCTGTCGCCCCCTGACAGGGGCGGAGAGGAGCAGAAGATAAGGGGAGCGGATACAATCCACTCTCTCTAGATAGAGACGGTAATGTGATTGCTCCTGAAGATTAATTACATTACCGCCTAAATCCAGCAGCACAAACTAAGAAGTATGTGGCCCTTACATTGGCTGGCTTTACAATCCCAAAGAAAGTCTGAATCACGCACTTGAGGGTGGTGTTGTAATTCAACCTTTGCTCTATGTTGCAAGTTTCAGCTCAATAATCCTTGCCTTGTGACAAAACTAGCCATAATTTGTGTATGTACGGAAACCTGTAAGGTAGAGAAACATGCATTTTTGCAATGTGAAACTAGTAGTGCTGTCAATTGGATTGGGATTGCCCTAAGCCCAATTTGGCTAGCTTGAAATAATTCGGGCTGGGCTGGACTTGGTCTCAAGTACTAGGCCCGAAGTGATTTTTAGGCCGGGCTCAGGTCCAAGCATTTTTGGCCCAAAGTTTGTCAGACCTGGCCCAAAATTTGCAAATTATAAGAGGCCCGAAGGCAGGGCCTGAAATTAGTGAGCCCAATTTTTTTAATTTGAGTGACATTGGCCAAAGCCCATCTTGAAGTATATAAATTCTAAATGATTTATTTTATAAATTTAATTTTTAAAGCCCATGTGCCCAAAGTCAATTTGATATGTTTCATAAATTTGATATGTAAAACCATGGGCCCCAATTTAATTTAAATTTCTACGTGGTTATTAACTTCGGACCAGCCCAAACCCGGCCCAAAGCACAATTTATTAAATCAGGCTGGGCTCAGGAAAAGGGTACCGGGCTAAGTTCGGGCACGGGCCGAGCACGGACCCAAGCATTTTACTTAGGGCTGGACACAGGTTAGCCTAGGCCAAGCCCAGCCCAGCCCAATTGAAACCCCTAGAAACTAGGTTATTGGGCAAAAGCTTACTTTATGAGGGAGAGAATGAGTTGGCAAAACATTTGGGGTTTCAACCAGAGTTGCAATTCGGGCCATGCTAAATCTCAACCCAACTTTTGGTTGGGTTGGGCTGTCATTTTCACCCTTAGTTGAGTCTTGATTGGGAATCACAACCCAATCCCATGTCAGGTTAACCTTGGGTTGAGGAATTGGGTACTTGATCAAACCAGAATTCAGCTATGTATAAATGGTTGCTCGGTGGTGACCTGTGAGCATTGTTTTGTATGTGAAAGATTTTTGAAATCAGGTTATTTCAACAATCTATTAAAGCCCAACTTGCACTTCTAATGTCAAATAAAATTTCTTTAGTTACATAATTTACTTATTTTCTAAGATATTTTGAATGGTTCCTCCTTGGAAGATTTAATTTGGAACTAAATTTTCAATGATTAAATCAAATTAAGATCCAGCCCAAGTGTAGAATAATTTCCTAAAGATATTATCTGTACTTCATACGTATGTATTTAAATAACTAGTGCCACTCTAGGAGAGATGGATGTGGTATCACCTTTATAGTAGGCAAAAGAATCCACCATTCATGAGCTTCCATGTGGCATCTCTAAGCCAGATCAGCCTACAACATGATTTGTCTCGAACAAGAACAAACAACAAATGGTTTGAACCTCATGCAGAGCCAAACCACTTCCAAGATGTTCAAATGCGTCAAACTCATGCAAATGCATGGCTTAACATGTCGAGATATATGTGATTCCTCATACAACAACTTAACGAACTTATCCTCTAATTCAAAGATTGTAATATGGTCAAACTTGCTCAAGACACTTGTCTAGAAGCCCAATCCAAACAACTTGATAAGATTAGGTCAAACAAGGAATCCAGAGGATGAGATTCTAACTTTTCATGATTCACTCGAACAGACGAATCCATAATCCCTTAAGATAAGGGATGGCATGGACCCTCATTGAAATCTATAAAAGAAGCAAGATATTTATCCTCAAGGTTAGCTCTCGAAAACTTCATACTCTTATCTTTATAAAACCATGCTAACTTGACCGTTGTATTATTTGGCATGTACCACCCCAACCCAAAACCTACAAGAAGACTCTTGTCGATCACTCTAAGATCAGCCAAGAGAAAGGAATCACGAGTTCTATTCATTCTTTTAACTGTGTGGTGGAATTTAACCCCCCACAGTTTGGAGTTGTCTATGGGAACATTTGTGAAAGAAAAACAATCTTCTTTATCATGGCTCTTAAAAGAAGAAGTACTCGTACAAGCACCAATGCTGTTTTAGAAGAGAAACACCAAGAAACGAATGTTCCCCCTCAAGTTGTGACAATCATGGTACAAATAGAAGAGCTACAACAACAGTTAAAAGATCAATGAAAGGAGTATCTTCGAGAAATGGAGCGACTAACTCAGGAAAACAATATTCTGAGAGCACTTCTCCCACCACTAGGAAATCTAAATCAGCAGTGACAACCATCTCACTCATGCACTAATGAGGAGGAGAAAGAACAACATGAAGGGAAGATCCTCTCATTCTATGGAGGGTACTTCCAAACAAAAGAAAGTATTAAAAGAAGATGTTAAGTCTCTGGTGAACAAACAATTGGAGGAACTCACACTTGATGCCTGTTAGCACCAAAATTTTGACTCAGGTCATGTGATAGTATAAGGGCAGCACAACAAATATATATAGGCATCAAGACTCTAAGCACCCATGGCTTAAGAAGAGAAAACCTGGACCCTAGGAGGTTAGGCATTCCCAAGGAGGTCTTTCCAGATGTTTTAGTCGTAAATGAATCAGTCAAAGTACCTTATTACAGTTCAAAAAGCACCATTACAGGACAAACCCTAAACTCACTCAAAAGCACCATTGGGACTTTGAGGGTCTACATTTTAGAACTCCATTCAAATCAGAAGTAAGTTTTCCACCTCCTGTTAGCCTTTCTCTAGTAAAGCCTCACAGTTGAAAAAATTATCATTTTACCCTTCTATTTTCAAAGGCTCAATACTTACTATTTGTCATCCAGATAACTGAATTTCTTTTCCTACATAAGCCTTCTTGTCATGAAGTATCATAGAAAAAGAATTCACATTTTAACCTTTTTCGACCCGCGGGCAAAAAATTACCATTTTACCCTTTCTACTTAGAGAATGACCCCTAGACCCTCAAAGGACCCCTGAAGCCTCTCTTGTGGTTCAAATTGTGTAATTTCAGAACCTATGCACCCCTAAGTATCTTTTCTTCAAAGTACTCATCACAAGTCAGACATTGCTCAAGGACGACAACAGTCAATTCCTTAATTTATGATAACTATAACCAAGAAATGGCCCTTACAAAAACCCCTAGAGATTCATCCGATATTTGAATCCAGAAAGGTCAGTTACCATACCTCGACCTCGACCTTAGCTTCAAATCTCCAGGTCTGAGATGAGAATTTCAAAATCTCAAATCTCTGAAGAATCTCAAATCTTCCCCAAAGGGTTAAAAGTCTATTTTTTTTCTTTTTTACTTTTATGGAGCCAGAATACTCTTTGGACTTCCAAATCAGGATCAGTCAATGTCCATTTCTTCATAATCGTAAGGCCTTCAAAAAATTGTCTAAGGAGCCAGGACTTTCATAAAATCTATCTACCAAGATTCCCTCAAAAACTCTAAAAAGCATGGAAAATCAGGTCTAAAAATCAAGTGCTCGAATGACTCCCAGGAGCGCACCTGAAATCAGAAATTCAGATAGTTAGTAGCAACACCACAGTAAATTCAAAGCCGCAAGACTATCAAATCCATGCTAACTTGTAAAAAATCCATGGCCCAAGCAATCATTTCTGTCCAAACCCAGAAAAAGCGTGTTTCATCTATAGTTGGTACGTGAAATGCCCTTAAAAGTTCCCCTGGACTTAGAATGAGGTAAAATTAGAGTCATTTTCTCAATTTCATCCCTATCCTTGAAAAAAATTTCACTAACCCCTAGTCTAGGAAATGTCTGGACATTCAATTTTACCCAGCTTCAAGCAGCTACATGAAAGTAATTTATTTACGCGACTTTGCTTCGAAAAGCTCCCGGGAGCTGCCTGAGAATCCAGCAGCCAATCTGTCAACTCCTATAACTCCGAGACTCCTCAAATTTCAAATCCATAGGATACGACCCAAAGTGGCATTTTATAGAAAAACCAATGGCATCTCCTGTATAATTCTGTCAAATCGCTCAAAAAATGGTTTTTGACCTAATTTCCTACTTAGGTACCACAATCACATGCAATCAGAAGTTATGAGTCACCTAGACTTGGGAGCATCTATCCTCTAGCCACCCTCGGATCAATTTAACCATCTTTCCCTTCCAATCTACATCTGAGTGCTTTTTAGGTCAAAAAACCTTGATTTCACCCCTTACCCTTTTTGTGATTTGGTTCTGACTAAACTAATGCGACCGGAGCATCTGTGACTTCTAAAATTGACACTGACTGGGCCAACTTCCAATCTTGAGAGCCCATACAGAGTGAAAACAGTGATAAGATTCTGAAAAATCAGAAATCAAGATACTATTCAAGATTAGCTAAAGTGAGATATTTTGCACTAAATACATTCTCATCTTTAGCTAATTATTTATACCCTTGGATTGGAATATTTTGATTCTCTCTCTCACCCTCCACCCTAGGATCCCCTACATGAATTTTAAATCCCTATTGGATCCCCCATAGCCTCTCATCAAGCATCCCAAGCTCCCCCATTTAGGTTTGCAACCAATGGGGTTTTGGCAAATGGCATCCCCCATGACACCTCCATAGCCTCCCCCATCCAACCCCATTAGCACA
>JAOXJP010161043.1:0-12891 GCA_025762735.1 Platanus orientalis
CTTTAAATTTCGGCTTTGTCAAATATAATTGAGATTAATACAATTTTGGTAGTTAGTAAATTAAACAATCCTTGTGGCTTCGACACTCAACTCTTACACTTTATTACTTGGGTGATTCGTATACTTCCGATTTCTCACATCATTTGGTGTGAGGAGAGGCCTTTAAAGGAGATGTTTCCGAAAATTTTCTATATGGTGGTGGACCTAAATGTAGTGGTAGCTTCTTACATGTCTGTTTTAGGAGGTTTACAGTGTGGCAGCCAAACCTTAGGCGAGCAGCTTTTGATTGGGAGATCCCAAGGGTGGCCCACCTGCTAGACAGACTTCAGGATGCCTGAATCAGATTGAATCAGGAGGATCATAGAGTGTGGATTAAGGGGGATGGGGGTCTCTTCATAGTGAAATCCTGTTATGAATTCATGGCGAATGTGGTGGAGGTGGATGGCCCTTGGAATGCAGTGTGGTATAAGTTTACTCCCCTCAAGGTTCAATTCTCCTTATGGATGGCTGCTTTGGATAAGATTTCGACTATGGATATGCTGTGGAGGAAAGGATTCTACATGTCTAGCATATGTTTGTTATGCTATCAGCATTCGGAGACATGTTCTCATTTGTTCTTGCACTGCTCCTTTACTTGGGAGATTTGGTGTGGTATGGTGAGGGATTTTGGCCTAATATTTATAGCCCTAGGGAACCTAATGGGCCTTCTTCATGGGTGGAGAACCGGTGCTCTTAATAACTTTGGTCGCAAGGTTTGGAAGCTTGTCTCAACAACGATAACTTGGGCAGTTTGGAGGGAAAGACTTAGTAGGGTTTTTCATGGTCATGCAGAGCTAGTGTTCCAGGTTTATCGTCGAGCTAAGGACTTGATTATTTTCTAGGCTAGAAGGTGCAAAGGGTATGATGGCCTCCCCATGGGAGCCCTAACTAGGGATTGGGCAAACACCATTGGTCTTCATTGAGTGTGGGTTCAGGTTCTTTTGTGGTTTTCCCTGTTGTTAGGGGTTCTGCCCCTCTTTGCCTTGAGGGGATCTCTCATCCCCTCTTTTGTATATTCCTTTCTCTTTTATTCTAGTTTGCAATAAAGTTTTTTCTCATCAAAAAAAAAAAAAAAAAAAAAATTCTGTACTTAGCTTTCCACTGCTCTTCTCTGTAAACTAATAGGCTCCAAGCTTAATCTTGATAAACACTTTCCTAAAAGGAAACAGTTTACATCCCCTAAGTGCCTAACCCCAGGACCCCCTCCTCTTTTGAAGAGCATACCATTTCCCAATCCATTCGACGGAATTTCCTATCATTATTCTTATTGTTGAATGTGAAATCCTTTCAATCCTCTCAGTTCAGCCTATCCACCATCTCCCTGGAATTGATAACAACACCAACAAAATATATAGGAAGTTTTAATAAGGTGATTTTAATAAGTGCAAGCTTACCCTTCCTCCTTCCCTCCTCTCCCCCCACCCTTTGGTAGGTACCTTCTAAGAAGCTAGCCTCCTCTCAAATCTCTTCACCAGCAGATCCCACAAAGACTGTTTTACTTAAAGTTGACCTTAGTAAAAGGAAATCTACCCACCCTACACCCAAAGGCACTGCAAATTCAAACACATCTACCACTCTCCAGCTTGAAACTCTCATTCTTTGTAAGCGGCAACTTCAATACGACTTCAAATAAGGAGGATGCATCTATATTATCCGTTGGTGCAGTAGAAACAACCTTGATATTCCACATGATGAGATATGGACCTAAACCACCCATGATCTATGTAATAATAAAAAACACAGCAGAAAATAAATTAACCAATCACACACAAGACGAGGATTTTTTTGTGGTTCGGCCAAGAGAAGAAAAGACTAAAGAACAATCAACCCCACTCCACCTATCTCACGTATGGAGATATTAGGAGAGAATCTCTTTTTTTTTTTTTTCTCTTTCTTATGGGGCCCATTTAAAGAGATATCATCCCATGTAACCACCTTCTCCCAATTGGAGAAGGAAACAACTCCTTCATGTGAGAAGTTTCCTTTTTGGTTGGGAACTTGCCAAAATCCAACAATCTCCTGTTGGTGTATATGAAGTGTATATGGGCACAATATGTAAGGGTATTTGGGTACATTGTTCTTGACTGGTATACTTGTAAATACTCAATGTAATGGCTGTCATATCCTTTTAATAATACATTCATATGTATGAGAGACTGAGAGTAGATTAGACTCTCCATACGATTTCCCCTCTTCTCTTCTTTTTCTTCTTCTTCTTCTAATTCATCCACAAACCCTAGCCATCTAGCACTACTCTCTATAGAAATCTACTTGGTTTTAGAACCTTGTACCAGATCCGAAGCCAAGGAACCAAGTTACAGTTGTTGCCTGGTTTTCTGCTGATGTCATCAGGTCATACGGATGTCATCAACATCTGTACGGACCTGCTAGGTCAGTGACAATTCTCGTTGTTCTTGGTAGCTCCTAATTTTTGGTGATTTATCATGGTAGTTTGAGGTTCATTTGATGCTTTGTAGCATTTTTCGTATATTTTATAAGTTTTTTTTCCAGATATTTCTTAGATCTGAGTTTTCTTCTAGATCTGCAAAAATCAGAGATTGTTGCTCAATTATTCATGTTCATTTTGGTCATTTGCAATGTTTCTGATCATATACCTCTGGTTTTGCGTGATTCCATGAAGAAATGAGCATTCCATGGTGTTTCTTTCTGAAGCATACTTGCCGCCTGGTACTATATATCGACTTTTTAATGCGGAAATTGAAGAGCTGTGAAGGACACAATTTTTCCTTCACATGGAGCTTAAGTTGCCAAGTGGAGTCACTAATAATGCTGTTTTAAGTCTTTTATTTAATTATCTTCTGTTTTGGATAGGTTTAGGATATAGGAGTCCTTTTAGTTTTTGATGGGGGGTATTTTAGTCAATATTATGTAAGTTAGATTAAGAGGTGATTGACAGTTTCTTGGTAGGCACATTTTGTCATGTTTTCTTCATTAGAAAGTTAGACTAAGGAAAGTCCACGTCAAGAATCCAATAAAATAAAGTTTCTAGTTTTAGAAACTTCTAAGATTTTGTATCTAGAGTCTTTAAATAAGTATAATCGGCATGTACATTGAATTATGGAATGGATGAAATAAAAAATTTGGCTTTTGAAACCCATTGCTGGGTGTCTTCTTCAAAACCTGAGACTGGTTTTCCTATTCCTTAGTTGAGGATTCCTAGGGTTTTCTTCAAGCTTGGTGGAGACCAAGAATCCCCTGTTTCTATTAGTGAAAACTGAAAACTGCATGACAGGTATCCCATCCATTCTTTCTTCCTTTTCTTTTATTTCTTTTATGGTTTTGGTGGTTTTAACGTGAAAGGTTGTTACCAAAAAAAAAAAAAAAAAAAACAACGTGAAAGGTTTCTGTTCTTGGAAGTTTTCTTGACTCTCTTCTGATTTTCTTTGAATTCTTTAAAGAAACCCTACTACTTCCATTAATCCCTTTCTGTTTTGCACTTGGCATAACCTAAGACCCCTCCAAGAACCTTTGTTTAAGTCTGTGGGAGTTTTCCAAGGCTTGTGGCTACCCTTAACATGTTTTCTTTTGCTGTCTTCATTCCCCAAAGCGGAAACCCAGCTTTATACCCTGCGGCCATTATATTACCCATTGCCCTATCTGTTTTACGACATAAAACCCTAAACCATTCTGTTGTGGCAGTTCCTTTGAGCCCTCCATCTTCTGTTTGGGTTTGTAACGTAGAAACCCAAATTGTGGATTCTTAGGTGGGGGTTTTCAGATTCTTTCCTTGAGGTTATTTTCTCCGCTGTTACAACAGAATTTTCTGGTTGTTTTGTAGACCCAAACCTATCCAAAACCCTTCTTATAAGCTTGTCTCTTACCCTATAATCCCTGCATATTTTCCCTTACCTGCGGTGATGCGGACATCTAAGCTGAAGTGGGGCCCACATGATATGTGGGTGGAACCCACATTTGCTATCCTTGTGGTAGCAAGGATAGCCAAGTGGGGGTCATATGAAACATATTGGAGCTTATTTAATTAGTTTTTTATTATATTTTATGTTAAGATTATTTTTAGCTTTATCTTTTATTTATGTGTTGAGTTTATTCTAGAGTCCTTATATAATTAGGAGTCTTCAAATCAAAGTTGTAATCCCTTTTTTTTCTTCTCTTTAAGCCGTATTTTGGAGGGTCAAAACTCATCCATTTAGGCTAATTTTAGTCCCATTTGAAAGGTTATTCAGTTACCTTTCCAACAAGACCAAGATCTTGAGAATCCGATGTGATTTAGGAAAGTTATGGCTAAAATATTGGCAGGTATCACTTAGAACCGGGATTTAGTTTTTTTAGAAAGTTTTATTTATTTAGAAAGTTGAGTTAGATTGGGAATTAGAAAGATTGACATGTTATGTCTATTTATATGTTTGTAACCCACAATTTTATTAATGACTGAATGAATGTGACTAAAAAAAAAGGTTTATGAATTTGAAGGGTTCTCTCTCTCTCAACGAGCATGGGTGTTCTTTTTTTCTTCTCCAAGCTTTGATGCCTAGCAATGGAGACCTTGGTTGGTGATTTCCAAGGGTGGTGAGGTTAGTGATTTCCTCCCAGGTATCTTTCCCTAAACTTTTTATCTTCCACTTCTTCCCCTTCTTCTTCTTCATCTTCTTTGCAATTTTTCTGGCAGTCTTGATAAATTTTCCGGTTTTGTGAATTTCAAGATTCTACAGTCTAAAAGTTTATATAATTTTATATAGATAGACTTGTTGGAATTACTTGAAATTTGGTATACATGCTCCTCATATACGTCAGAATCACCCCATAAAATTTTAGAATTTTCTAACGTACGACCAGGGGTATTTTGGTAGTTTTAAGTTTATGTCAAGAAATTACAGAATTTCCCTTTTGGGTTTCTTTCTTATATTTTCTCCGTTTTTTTTTTTTTTGTTTTTTGTTTTAATTCTTGTAACCCCCTTTAATCAAGTTTCTTAATTTATTTTCATTAAATCTTGATTAGTTAAAGTGTGCTTAAGGTTCACTTTTTGGTTCTTTAACTTTATTCTTGTTATCATTTTATATCAACCTTGGTATCATCGCTATTGTGCTGCATCATGCGGCAGTAGCATTTATTGTTCTTTGTTGCAGAAAATTGCATCATATAATACCTCTTTCAGTTGTTGTTTCCCTTGATCTTGTTCAGACCCATAACCACCTAAACCATCTGTTCCAGTCCTGTTTTCCTGTCTTCTTAACCATAGTATCTGCAGGATCTAGCACTAGACATATCTAATCTTTCTAGTACTTGGATTTGAGTTTTGAAGAATTCCTATATTTTTATTGTGTAATCAACAAGCTATTGGGTTACGTTAGACTCTCAGGTAAGGGTACAGGTTACTCTAAGTTTCTGTTTTGGTATCCTTAACACTTAAACTAGTTATCATATCCATTCGGGTACTGCTGCATATCTCTATTGGACATGCTGTCTTTCTATTGGTTATCAATTGCTGTCTACTTTTTCTGAGTTAAGGCCTCTATATATTGGACTGTTGGGTTATTCTTTTAATCTAATTTTGAGAAAAACTGTGTGTGTTGACTCTAAATCCCTTGTAGTTCTTAATTCTTGAGCAATGCCTGTATCTGTCTTAGTCTTTGTGGGCCCATACCCTGTAGGTTTGCAGCTATTCAATATGCTGTCTTGAATCACTTTTACTGTCTGAAACTTATCTGTGGGCTATTATTCTACTTTGTAATGCTACTAGAGTGATCGTCTTTCTCTTCTGATGTGCCTAATATTTGATTTTGACTGCCTTATGCTTTGTATAGTGCTTTATGTTCTTATTTGTCTTTTGGCTGTGGTATAGGATAGTGACGTCCTCTGTCAGATCAAGTTTTGGTGCTCGTATGGTTCAGTTTGGCATGTGATTTTTGTCTTTGTGGTGATTTAAATCTGTGTAGCTGTGAGCTTCTGGTGGTTTGTGCTTGTTTCTTGTGGCTGGCACTACCTATTGTCTCTATTTTTTGGGTATTGTGTTGCCGGCTATGTTTGCCTCTTTGCTTTACTACTATTGCACCTGGGTTTCTATACGTTGTTCCCTCGTTGTGATCCTTTGGAGCTCCAGTGTGTAGTTCTGTATTTGGACTAGCGTTGTTTATGTTCTTTGGATCACCATGTCTAAATATATTCAGCAGATCGATATCTCTCCTCCGGTGACCGTTTCAGCTCCTACCCATGGCTAAGTCCATCAAGGCCATGATCACTCTCTTGCTCTTATTACTACAGTGAAGTTTGATGGCACCAACTACTTGGCATGGTCCCAATCTACTCAGTGGTCCATTATTGGTTGTGGCAAGTGGGGGTATATTACTAGGAGCACCATTGTCCCGGCTCCTTATGACCCTTAGTTTTCCAGGGAGACTGAAAAAGTGCTTTTTGTTATTTGGTTTCTTCAGTCCATCCAGCCATCAATTGGCAACACGTATCTATTTTTGCGCTCTTCCAAGAAGATATGAGATACTCTTGAGAAGACGTATTTTGAGGTTGGTTAGCTAGCTCAAGAGTATGAGCTTCGCCAATAGGTGTGGCAGATGAAGCAGGGTGATTAGTCTATTACTATCTATTACTCCTTGTGCTGCTTGTGGAATGAGATAGATCATTATGAGGCTCTTTTCTCCCTCTTATGCTGATGATGCTTTTGTGTTCCAAAAGTTATTGAGAAGAGCCATGTGTTTGAGCTTCTTGCGGGACTTAATCTTGAGTTTAAGCTAGTTCACAGTCATCTCTTTGCTTGTGATGCATTCCCATCCCTCTTTGAGGTCTATTCCTTTTACATCATAAGGAGTGCCGTCAAAGTGCTATGTCTTTGCCATAACCTCTCCATGCTTCTGAGAGGTTAGCCCTTGCATCTATGTCTCAGAGAGGTGGTTGTATTGGTGGCCATGGTCTTGGCCTTGCTGGCAGTGGTTGGGATGATCGAGATAGATTGCATTGTGATCATTGTGGCTGTGCACGTCATACAAGGGTGACATGATTGGACTTTCATGGTCGTCCGCAAGAGCCCATTTCTCGGCCTCCTCATTGTGTTCTCTTGTTGGTAGCCATGGTGTAGCTCCCCGTCCTGTTATTGGGGGTCGTTCCAGTGCCTATGCTGTTATACCTTCTGATGCTGGTCCTACTACGCTGCTTGTCTTCTGTTGTTTCTAGCGGGGAGTTGGCTTTTATTCGTAAAGAGATGGCCTCTCTTCATTATTTTATGGCTTAGATGGATGCTTCTGTTGGCCTCCACCTTTTCTCTTGCTACTGCAGGTATACCAAGCTTTTTCCTCAGTGTTTCCTCTCCCACTTTGAGTGCTTCTTGGATTATTGATTCAGGTGCTTCTTACCATATGACTGGTACGTCGCCTCTTTTCTCCACCTATACTGTCAGTTCAGGTCAAGACATAGTTCACATTGCCAATGGTTTCATGTCTTCTGTTGTTGGAACTGGGTCTGTACCCATTTCTCTTTCTTTATCTCTTTTCTCTATATTTCATGTCCCTAATTTTCAGTTTAACCTTGTTTCTGTCAATCATCTTACTAAGTCTTTGAACTATAGTAATTTTTTTTTCTTCTTATTATGTCTTTCAAGACTTGGTGACAAAACATACTATTGGTAGAGGCCATGAGGAGAGGGGACTGTACCTTCTTGATGCGACCTCACATCTTGTCTCCCGGGTGCAATAGATATCTTCTTCGTCCTCTTTATCTTAGATTATGTAGTGGGACTTTAGGCTTGGCCACCCCTCGTATTTTATATAAACTATTTTCTAGTTTATGTAGTTCTGTTTGACGGTTTCTATGTTTCTCTTCATTGCGAAACTTGCAAGTTTGCAAAACATTATAAATCTTCTTATCTTATGAGTATGAGTAGGTGTACCTCTTTTTTTATTGTTTATTATGATGTGTGGGGTCCTACCCTTGTTACTTCTTTATTTGGTTACCGTTATTTTGTTAAATTTGTTGATGATTTTACTCGCACTACTTGGGTTTATTTGTTGCATGCTAAACATTACGTGTTTTAAGTAGCATTAGCAGTGGTAAGGCTGGTTTCTCCCGTCCTTTCATAGCAGTAGTACTACAAAAGGAGAGAGCTACAAAAGAGTACACCTAAAGGTAGAGTTACGTGGCGGCTCATGAGGTACCGCCGTAGGCTCCAGCTCCAGAACTGGGGGCGGCTCATGAGGTGCCCCTGCAGGTGCCAAAACCGGCAGAGGTTCCACACCCCGATTCCCATGAGATAATACTTTTTATATGTTTCATAAGATGGTTGATTCTCCGTTTGATTTTAAGATTTGTACTTATTGTTCTGTTAATGGAGTTGAATATATGTCTACTTCTTTTTCCTCCTATCTTCTGCATCATGAAATTTTTCATTAAACCACCTGTCTAGGGATTCTTGAATAGAATGTGATTGCTAAAAGGAAGAATCGCCATTTGTTACAGATCTTGTGTCTTGTTCATTATGCATGTTCTGTAGGTTTTTTGAGCAAATTTTTTTTTAGATTGCTTCCTATCTTATGAATCGGATGCCCACTCGGATTCTTGATTTCTAGTCTCTCTAGTTCTGCTCTTGATTCTTTATTTTCTCCCAAATTTTTTGGGTGCATTTTCTATGTCCATGTTCCAAAGTCGGATCATTCCAAATTGCACCTAATCAGGAGGGATACAAGTGTTATCACCCCTCTACTTGGAAGCGTATTGTTTCCATGGACGTCACATTCTATGAGACTGTTTCATTCTTCTCTATTAGCCATCCTCATGTTCAGGGAGAGAAACCTGGTGTACGTGAAGATGAGGTTGCTCTTCTTCTCCCTGTTCCTCAATATTTCTTTGATGTTAACGGATGTCATAGCAAAGGGAAACAAAAAATTGTTTCAAAAGTGACATAACACACTTAAAAGAAAGAATATGTGAAAGATTTTACCCATGTGTTTGTTAGAAAGAGGTAGAAAGTTGTTCCTAGCTCTCATATGCCTCTTCAACAAATCGCATCCTCTCCAGGCATTACTCCCTCTATACCCCTTGATGATTCTCATTTTCCCATTGTTGTTAGAAATGATACCTGTGCTTGTACTCAATACCCCATTGTTAACTATGTGTGCTATGATTTTTTGTCCCCTGAGTTTAGGGCATTCTCTACCTCTTTTTTCTTTTGTTTATATTCCATGTAGTGTCGCTCAAGCTCTATCCTAAGCTCAGTGACGAAAGATAATGGAGGAAGAAATGCAGGCACATGAAATTTAAAAAGAAAAAGACATGAGATGTTGTAGACCTTCTAAGAGAAAAGGATCCTGTGGGGTGTAGATGGGTATTCTTTATGAAGATCCAACTGAATGGCACTGTTGAACGATATAAAGCCAAGTTGGTAACCATGGGATACACCCAAACTTATAGGATTAATTACCAGGAGACCTTTGCTCTAGTAGCAAAGATAAGTTTTGTCGGGGTCTTGATCTCAATTGCAAATCAAGGATGCCCATTGTTTCAGCTTGATGTCAAGAATGCATTCCTTCATGAATACTTTGAAAAAGAAGTTTACATGAGATTACCTCATAGTTTTCAACTATCCACAGGCAAAGGGAAGGTGTGCCACATAAAAAAGGCAGTCTATGGTCTCAAGCAATCTCCTTGAGCATGCTTTGAGAGGTTTTGAGGTGCTATGCTTAATTATAGCTACAAACAGTGCTAAGCAGACCACACTCTCTTTGTGAAACATCAACGAGAGAAGGTTATAGCCTTTATTGTCTATGTTGATGATATTATGGTTATGGGTGATGATCATTGTGAGATCAACCACCTAGAGGTTTTCTTGGCGAGGAGTTTGAAATCAAGGATTTGGGGCTTCTCAGGTACTTCCTTGGGATTGAAGTTGCTAGATCAATGGATGGTCTCTTCATATCTCAATGCAAATATGCATTAGATCTTCTTCAAGATTCTGGGATGTTAGGGTGTAGACCTTGAGACACTCCCATTTAGTCTAACCACTGCTTACATGTAGGTGAGGACCACAAACTTATTGATATTGGGCATTTTTTAGAGACTTTTAAGGAAGCTTATTTATTTGACCTTGACTAGGCCAGATATCTCCTATGCAGTTGGAGTGGTCAGTCAGTTTATGCATGTTCCCACAACCAGGCATCTTGAGACAATAAACTGCATTATTCATTACTTAAAGAAGAGTCCAGGTCAAGGAATCCTATATCGTAGAAGACATGATCTTTGAGTTGAGGATTTCACTGATGCAAATTGAGTAGGATCTATAACTAATAGGAGATCTACTTCTGGTTATTTTACTTTCGTTGGAGGTAACCTTGTTTCTTGGTATAACAAGAAACAACCAGTTGTAGCTAAGTCAAGTGTAGAGGCAGAGTTTCGAGCCATGGTACATGAGATTTGTGAGGTGTTGTGGATACATGGCTTCTTGAGAGACTTGGAATTCCACTCTCATAGTCCCATGTGATTATACTGTGATAGTAAAGTCGCAATTTGCATTGCTCATGATCCGTTTCAGCATGATAAAACAAAACACGTTGAGGTTGATATACATTTCATAAAAGAGAAGTTGTAAACCAAACAAATTTACATTCCTTTGTGAAGATTGAGGACCAGTTGGCTGATGTATTTCCTAAAGGATTATGTAGTCCTAGTTTTAGTAGGATTATTTGCAAGTTAGTTATGCACAATATTCATATATCAGCTTGAGGGGGAGTGTTGGTGTATATGGGCACAATATGTAAGGGTATTTTGGTACATGGTACATGAGTGGTATACTTGTAAATACTCTAGTATCCTTTTAATAATACATTCACATATATGAGAATATATTAGACTCTATACAATTTATCCTCTTCTCTTCTTTTTCTTCCACAAACCCTAGCTATCTATCAACACTCTATAGAAATCTTCTTCTCTACCTTGGCATGTTTGCAGCCACCTTAAAGATTTCCTGTTGTGGTTAGTTCCACCTGTATCTTTGTCAAGACACAAAACCTTTGACATGTGAACCACACTCTACCTTGGCCCACATTCTAGAACCACCTTGGAGAAAATCTGCACTCGTCATTCTTAGTGAACTCTTTACTTGAATCATGACCTGTTTGATATCACTGCAAACAACCATTAGCCTTGAAGAATCACAACTATAAACACCATTGAGTCAATTTGGTATTGACACCATCCGACTCAATCATAACATTGCCAATGCACATGTGTAGCTGTCTCTGTCTCACCATCATCTGCCACCTAGAAACCCATAACACTTGTCTCTATCCCAATTGCAAAAGAGATCTTGCACAAACACTTTTTATTCCACGCATCCCATTTCTAGCTCCCCATCAAGGTCAAAAGAATATCATCAATTACCGTATTCTTCATTAGATGATACAAACCATTATACCTTTATTATGATCAAACACATGTGATTTTCATGGCTTCTCCTGCAACGGAATACCTATAAACCCTGGAGTCTAACCGGCTTAGTGATGTTAGACTTCTTCGCATCTTTGGGACATATGCCACATCATCCAAAGTACGAACCACTCTATCAAACTTCTTGATCTTTACCGTCCTAACACTTGTGATGTCATAAGTTGATCCGTTAACAAAAAAGCACTACCTATCTACTTCTCTTGGAACATATTAGAGCATATATGAATAGGATAAATTAAATCTAATATCCACTCATCATGAGAAAAAAATGTCCATACCTTTGGAGACTGTGAGAACATTTCCAATGTGTTCCTCTATCAATGTTGTACTAGGACTTGCAATTTTCTTTTTGTCAACACGTTTTAGATAATTCCTCTTAATGTGGCCAAATTCCTTGTAATTAAAATATTGCACATTGCCCTTTCAACCTGGACTTGTTATTCGCAGATCTCCTAATAAATGACCTTTCTTTGCAATTCTTTATCCAACTAACTAACCCAAAATCTTGTCCTTCAAGATTTGGTCTCTTCTGAATCTCATTAGATGGAAGTGATGTTATGACATCCTTTAGGCTTACTGTATCTTTTCCGAATAGTATTGTTATCACCAAGTTGTCATAAGAATCAAGAAATGAGGTAAGAAGCAGAAGGGCTTCGTATTCTTCCTCCACCTCGACGTCAACTTTGTGTAGTAGATCCAAGGGTTGATTGAACACATTTAAGTATTCCAACAAATTCGGACTATTCCCCATCTTCATCCCGTATAGTTGCCACTTTAGATATAACTTGTTGGTGTGACTCTTTCCCAAGTAGAGTTTCTCCAACTTCTCCTATAAAATTGGTATCGAATCCTTATTCATAACGTCAATAAATACGTTATTCGCAAGACAGATGAATTGTGTTGACTGCCCCTCATTTATATGTCTTTCCAATCATCATCCTCCATCTCCTTTGACATATCTTTGTTTCCTTGTAATGCTTTGTACCAACCTTGTTGTATTAATAAATCTTTCACCCTTCTTTGTCAAAGAGTGAAACTACTTTTTTTTATCAAATTTCTTTAAAGAGAACTGTTACGATGTGAATAATGCACTCTAAAAAGCACACTACATAGAGTAGAATAATCCCCAAGTGCAAGATGTAGCAAAATAGTAAAAAAACCCGGTAAGACCGGGGTCAATCCACAAGGATTGGAGAACAAACAACCACAATGGAAATAAAAAATTAGCAAGAATCAAAAAGAGAGTTTGATTGTTTGCTCAAGGTAAAAAAAAAAAAAGATTGAACATACTAATTTTAAAGAAAATACATAAATGAACTAAAGAGCTATGGATTAAATCAGGAGATGAACACTAGGGGTTCGGGGCTACACATGGAAAATCATAAATAAACTTTGATTCGGTTATCTCAGTTGGGGGAGAATGATGT
>JAOXJP010161054.1:0-26928 GCA_025762735.1 Platanus orientalis
GTTGTCGGAGGGGCGAGAGGGAGAGAGAAAGAGGAAGAGGGAGAAAGAGAGAGGAGGGAGTGCAGGAGACGGCGAAAGAGAGGGGAGTGCGAGAGAGGGAGAAAGAGAGGGGAGTGCGGGAGAGGGAGAGGAGGGGGTGCCGGAGGTCGCTGTAACCACCGGACGTTGGAGTGGTTGCCGGAGGTGGGGGAGGGAGGGGTGTTTTTGGTAAGAGAGGGATGATGGGAAGGGTATAAGAGAAAAAGAAAATTGAGGTGGATTAAGAAAATGTTGAGGTGTGACTAGCATATCCTAATTTTTTAAGGTGAAGTTAGAAAAGAGAAACCTGAGGGGAGGTTAGAAAAACTTGAGGTGCGGTAAACAACATAAAAGGGTAGTTTGCAATAATAATCGCGGTAAGAATCCTATCAATTATCCTCGAAAAAAATTCTTTCTTTAACGGCAAGGCAACGAAAGCTATATATAATTGAATCAGAATTCCTAAAAGGATAAAGGGGCGGAGGAAGAGTTAAACGAGAAGGGTCTTAGGGTTTTGTTTGAATCTGCAGAGAATCATCAACCAAAGCTCTTCAATGGCGGGCGTCTCTCTCAAATGCGGGGACTGTGGCGCCCTACTGAAGACTGTAGAAGAAGCTCAAGAACATGCAGAGCTTACGTCTCACTCAAATTTCTCCGAATCAACAGAAGCCGTCCTCAATCTCGTCTGCACTACATGCGGCAAGCCCTGCCGATCGAAAACTGTATGATCTTTATTGCTTCTATCAGTAATTTTTAGAAAATTTTTGTTTGAAGTTGAGGTGTTACTTTTTTCAGTGGAATTCAGTGTTCATAGTTGTTGGGGTGTTGGGATTTCTACTGTGATAGGAAAGTGATTTGCATACGAAAAGAACTGGGCACGCTGGTTTCATCGATAAGACTTCGGAGGCAGCTCAACCGATTTCTTTAGAGGTTCCGAAGCCCCTTGCTGATTCAGAGGAAGTTGCCAGTGCCGATGGAAGTAGTCAACCCGAAGGTGCTATTTATTTCATATGTCTTTCTGTGGTTCAATGTTATAGATAGAAATTTGAGTGAAATTTTGAATTTTTATTTTACTTTTTTTGTTTCTGATTTCTTTACGAATTTGATTCCTGTTTGAATGGGCGGATGAGTTGCTTGTTTTGTTGTTCTGTGGCGTTTCCTTGTAATGAGAATTGTTTTCTATATAGCTGGATTTTATGTTTGCTTGGCTAGCTGTACACTTTTGTGAGATCTTATATTACCTCTTCGGGTTCAGGATTTATGTGATTTTTGGGGGAAATTTAGATAGGTTCTTCTCAGTACAAAATAAATTGGATGGTGGATGTTTATGGATGGAGTAAATGAATAAATGTACTTGTAGGATTGATTGATACTGAATTTTATGTCTACATTTTCAATATAAGGCTGTGCAAATTGCATTCAGCTGTTTGGCTTTACGAATAGAGCTGCAGATATGCTTTCTCGGTGGGGTGAATCTGGGTTGATATGCAGGTGGGGTGCGGAAGCAAGTCTACCAGCTTCTTTGCGTGGGATTTTACGTACGGACAAATTAGGCCTACCTAGCTTTCGTAAACTAAAGTGAATATGTATAGCTTTTTAGTGTTTGGCTTGTTTGGTTTCTCTGATTTTTTTGGGTATAGGAGTTTTTGAACTTTGTAAACGGCAGTGAAAAAAAAATAAAAAATTGCATTCAACTGTTTTTATCTTCTTGAATATTCCTGTGATTCTGTGCGTGTTGAATATAACACATATGAGGTGATGTTTTTATTTTGCAAATTTCTGTTTCTTCCAACGGTTTCAAATGTTGATGATGGTGGTGGTTTTGGTTAGGTGGGTTTCTCAACTTGTTATGTCTGTGCTCTATATTTGATTTCAAGGATTCAAAATTTCTGATTTATTTCTGTTACTAGGTCCATATTTACTAAATTTGATTCTGGCCAAAATAACTTGGATACAGTTTTTGCATAGTTATATCTTGAATTGGAGGAATTTCATAGTTGTATGTTTATCCTGGATAAATTTCTTTACTGCCTTTATATAAGTGATTGATGTTGGTCTCTTGAATTGGAAGTGATGTTGGTTTCTTGAATTGGAAGTGATGTTAGTGTTTGTTTTCACTTTTTTGTTAATGGTTACTTACTTCATTCATCTTATTTCATAACTTCAGAAATGGTTGTTCCGGAAGTTGATAATCAATTGCTTGGAGAACTTGAAGAAATGGGGTTTTCAAAGGCTCGGGCAACACGTGCACTTCATTATTCCGGTGATTATCAGTGATTAGAGCTCATACATTTTTTTTCTTCTTAAGATATCATGTCCCATAACATATGGTAATAAAGCAACCTAAGTATGTCTCAGTGATTGGTTCCTTTGAAGACACGGTGGCTGTATTTCTCTAATTGTTTTAAGGCCTTGAGGAGCGATGGATCTTTCAATTGCATTTCTAGGGATTCTTATGCAGAAAACTCGTATACTATGCACTTCAATTTCAGTGATTTCTAATGAATTTCCATGACCCTATAATATGCTGAAGTGCTAAGTTTTTTTAATGATGGACTAGTCATATAGAACTCGACTGATTGGCTTTTCTCTGTTGGACTTATTTGTAGTTTATCTCAATAGTTTGGTGTCCTTTATCTGGTGAGAGTGCTATCAATCAAATGGCAGATAACTTGTTAAATGTATCTAATATTATTCTTCAAGGAATACTCAAACTCAGGATAATCAAAGACCGCATGCATGGTGTTCATGCTCTGGGATTTTGACACAGCAAGTAAATCACTCATTGGATATATCCTAGCTGAAAACCTGTCCTAATTGATTGATTCTAACCATAGCAATGGATTTCTTTCTGAAGCCATCAGTTATTTTTGAATTTTATATGTTGGATGGTTAACATCACCTTTGTTGGTTAAGATTTTTTCCGTTGTACATCATATAGTTGCTGCTAAACCACTCATCATTTTCACATTTCCGCGGGGGGGGCTCTTCCCATCTTTCTGCTCTGACCTGAGAAATGCTCATGTTTGTTGTTAATACTTTAACTGCTAGCATACTTGCTGCTCTTGATTTATTAATTGGCTTCTTGTAGTACACATCTTTCTGGATAGTCTGTTGTTTATGAAATTTGACTCTTCAATGATTAATTAACACTTTCTAGCTGATTGGTTGCTTGGTTGGTAGTTTAAATTTTGCTTTTTGTATGTTATATTCAAGCTATGCACGCTAGGTCTACATTAGTTGCAGTTACTGGCGTTTTGCATTTATTTCAATTTGTGATATGTTTTCCTCAGGTAATGCTAGCCTTGAGGCTGCTGTAAATTGGGTTGTTGAACATGAGAATGACCCTGACATTGATAAGATGCCTATGGTATGATTCCTTCTTCATGATGGTGTTTTTCCATTAAATTGCATGTCATTTTTTTCATAGATATCATCCTATTATCTCATTTATTGTTTCTTATCATATCATTTATTGTTTCTTATTTCTGGATAGTGATTCACTCTTTGTTCATTTATGGTATTCATAATTGTTCATCTCTTCCGTTTGATAAGAATAAAGTAGCAACAAGATTATTGAAACTTGCAAGTCTCAAAGTCATATAGGCTAGTTACTTGGCATTTGGAAACATTCTAGGCTCTTCAACAACTACCCTTATTTATAATCTGTAATCGGCCAAATGATACACCCATTGGATCCAAATATTGTGATAAGTATGCGAGTTTAGATCCAAACCCACAAACCATGTTTTAATAACTAGTGGAAACAACATAATTAATGTTTATTTTTTTACTTTAATTAAAAAAAATAATGTAAAAAAAGTATGGATTTTGGATCCAAACCCACATAACTATGTTATGATAATGAATGGAAAAATACGTCATTAAATAGTAATTGAAAATTTTGTCAAAAAAGTATGTGCGTTATCCAAATTCACACAACTATGTTATGATAATTACTGGTAATAAATTCACTAAATAAAATATATTTTTCCTTTTCAACGTGAAAATGCGGGTTCGAGTCTTGTGAGCAGGCACTTTGTGCAAAAAAGCCAAAGGTTAGGTCTGTCTCCGGTCCACCCCACCCAGAACCCCGTAGTTATGGGACTAGCGCTGGGTAATGACCTTTTCTTATTTGAAATAAAATAAAAAATTAGAGCATTTAGTGACAAATTGATGTATTTGTTTTCAATATAATTAATCTGTTAGTACTTTCAAATTTCACCAATATATATTTAAAATAACTAATATTTTAATTATTATTATTTTTTTGAATAATTGACAACAATTTTATTATAGAAAAAGAATCACAAATACTAATACAAAAACATAAAAAAAGCAAAGACAAACATCACATCAGGATCTCAAATCCGTTCAAATTAGAAGACAATTCCACCCCCTAATTTGCTAGATAGTCAGCCAGAGAATTTTACTCCCTAGGAATCTGCACAAAGGAAATGCTGAGGGACTTGGATAAGTCTGAAATCTTGTGCCAATTAAAAGGCATTCTTTGTTTGGAATTGTTATCTGGATAAACTTCTCTCTCAAGTCTTAATAACTAAACAGTTGAGATTGGAACTTGGAAAGCAAGTGTATTTTATGCATGACGGAGGAGGAAATGGTGGATCATCTCTTTATTCTTGTTCTATGGCTAGAAAAGTTTGGGGTTTCTTTCTCTATCATCTCAAAATCTTTTGGACTTTCTCTAACCATTTCGGGGACTTTTTTGGTAGTTGGTGTATGAGAAACTTTGAAGGTTTTCTTGGTAGCATTTGGCATTTTTTCGTAGAACCATATGTTGGGGCATATGGAAGGAGAGGAACTGCACAGTAGTGTAGACTTCTAGGAGCCCAAGGTTAAAATTTCTTGAAATTTGGATAGGGTTAGGTGGATCAAATTTAAGAATTTCAGAAACTTGAAGGTCTTTTAATGGAGGTTTGAAGAAAACTAGCAACGAATCTTTTGAAATTAAGAAGTAGGGAGAAGGGGAAGTAAAAGGGAAAGTTGGGGCTTTTGTAGGGGTTCAAAACCCTATAAAGGAATTAAAGAAATTGGGATGATAGGATGGGGAGATTTTTAGAGTATGTAAAACCAGAAAATTTCAGCAACACATATCTTGTTAATGGAGTCTAGCACTTTAAGCCATTAATATTGATGTATCTCCACATATCTTGCTAAGTTGGTAAAGTCTGTGGGTGTCATACCACAGACCTAGGTTCAAAACCCTTCTTCACCTATAATTATCTATAAAAAAAAAATAAAAAAAATAATGAATCTCTAGCAAGTATGAGAGACGATAGAGGGGAAGCCTATGGGAGAGGCGTCACCGTTGGAAGAAGGAGACCCACGGCTACTTGGGAGACTACCCAATCACAACACAAACTTTGTTTCAATATTCTTCAATGTAAAATAATGAGGAAAGGGGTGCCTTTAAATAGAGATGGGATTTGGTGAGACCATTTAAAGTGAGCTTGAGATAGGAATGACATCAGGGCTGACACATCAGCGCCGAATAAGTGACTTACACTTTTTGGGGGAAGCTTTTCACTTTTTGGCGCTGATGTGTCGGCCCTAATATCATTCCTATCTTAGGCTCGCTTTAAGTGGTCTCACCATATCCTTAGGGCTTTAAATAGGCTTACAATCTTAAGAGTTAAGGAAGTTTCTAAAATTGTAAACTTCTAAAAATTCTAAACTTGTTAGCCAAGTATTTCTAAAACATAAAACTTGCGAAAAACATACCTTTCCTAAATCCTAAACTACTAAAACTTAAAAGACATTCTAAAACACAACCTTTTAAAAACACTATTTTCATCATTCATTGGTACTGCTTTATTAATTTGTTCATAACTTTCCCCAATCACCTCGGATTTGCGCAATTTTGGTCTCATTAGAAAGGTAACTGAATAACCTATCTAATGACAACCAAAAATGCAAGTTTTGATTATTGAAAACTTGGGCTAAAAGTGAGTGACGTTATTACTCTCTAAAAAAAACCCAACAAAACTTTAGCACCATTGGCCCTATTACATGGACACATAAAATAAATGTTTCCCCAATAAGACCCTTACTAACCCCATATAACATTCTTGCTTGAATCTAGCTCTCTTGTGGGGCAGCACATACATAAGCCTTGCTTGTCTGCATCATTCACCTAGGGTGTGGAGAAATTTGACTTCTGATTTGAAGGCGGTCACTCTCCATCACAGCTTCCAATGGAATGATTCGGGTTCTTTAAAATTGGGGGACGATATAGTGGAGGTCTGAGGATTGAAGACTCACATGTACCTTTTGGACTGAATGGTTGCTTGGACTTAGATCTTGATTTGGTTCACTTTTGGGTTTTTGCTTGAGTTGGAATCTTCTCACGTTTTGGCAAAGTTTGACCTTTGGTGATGATTTGCAACATAGGAAGAGGAGGTCCAAGTAAGGAGTCTTTGCAAAATCCTTTCGCCTTGATCTTTTTTTTTTTCCTAACCTTTGATGTGGGACTGGAGAAGATGTATGAATTTGAACTTGTGCATTTTTTCGTTCTTCCAAACTCTTAATCATATCATCAACGATCCTTCGCATATTATTAAGTGAAGTACTTATAACATTATCAAGTATTTCATTAATTTTGTGTCGAAGGATATCACATTGACCTTGGAGAATCTTGTCGTGCCAATAGTTAGAACAATTCTCTTGTATTACCCTTTCAAATCCATTAAGCACAAACTTGAGATCATGTTCTCCTTGATAACTTGCCCAACCCAGTTAAGAAAAGTTTTAGGATCATGGTAGTGATCCCAATAATGATCTTTAGTTTGATAACCTGCATAAGCCATGATGTAAACCTTGGAAAGCTTCTTGGGATTTCAACTAGATGGAACTAGCTTAACTTGGATCTAGTACCATAATTAATGCAGCATAGAAGGGAAAACAGTTGCAAAGAACAAAATAATAATCCAAAAATTAAGGTAAATGATTTTGGATCGGGGGCAAATTAGAAATTTGACAGATTTAAGGAAAGTTATGAATATAGCCCTGGCGAGTGTCAGGAAAATTTGGAACTTTCCAGATTAGTAGTGTAGACCTCCAGGAGCATAGGGTTAAAATTTCATGAAAATTGGGTAAGGTTAAGTGGATCAAACTTAAGAATTTCAGAAACTTGAAGGTCTTTTAATGAAGGGTTGAAGAAAACCAATAAAGAATCTTTTGAAATTAAGAAGTAGGGAGAAAGGGAAGTAAATGGGAAAGTTGGGGCTTTTGTAGGGGATCTTAAGGGGATGAAAACCTATAAAAGAATTAAAGAAATAGGGATGATAAGATAGGCAGATTTTTTAGAGTATGTAAAACCAGAAAATTTCAGCAACACATACCTTATTAATGTAATCCAGCCTTTTAAGTCTCTAATGAATCTCCAACAAGTATAAGTAGAGAATTTGGGAGGGTGAGGTGGAAACTCACACTTATACTAAGGTGCTACAACCCATAAGGAGATGGAGGGAAGCCTATGGGAGAGGCGTCACCCTTAGAAGAAGGAGGAGGCCTACAGCCACTTGAGAGACTACCCAATCAGAACACAAACTTTGTTTCTATATTCTTCAATGTAAAATAATGGGGGATGGGGTGCCTTTAATAGGCTTACAATCTTAAGAGTTTAGAAAGTTTTTAAAATTAGAAACTTCTAAAAATCCTAAACTTGCAATCGAAGTATTTCTAAAACATAAAATTTGCTAAAAACATACATTTCCTAAAACACAACCTTTTAAAAATACTATTCTTGTCATTCACTAATACCCCTTTAGTAATTTGGTCATAACTTTCCCAAATTACCTCAGATTTGCATAATCTTGATCTTGTTAGAAAGGTAACTGAATTTCTTATTTAATGACACCAAAATAAAGCCAAAATGACGAGTTTTGGTCCTTGAACACTTGGGATAAGAGTGAGGGACGTATTACTCTCTAAAAAAAAACCCAACAAAACTTGGGCACTATTGGCGTTATTACATTTTTTTTTTTTTGATAGGTAAGTAGGTGAAAACGAGTTTTGAACCTAGGTCTGTGGTACGACAGCCAAGTCTGTGGGCACTATTGGCGTTATTACATTTTTTTTTTGATAGGTAAGTAGGTGAAGACGGGTTTTGAACCTAGGTCTGTGGTACGACACCCAAGTCTGTGGGCACTATTGGTGTTATTATATGGACACATAACATAAATGTTTCCCTTTTATAAGACCCTTACTAACCCCACATAACATTCTTGCTTGACTCTTAACTCTTTTGTGGGGCCGTTGCATACATAAATCTTGCTTGCTTGTCCTCATCAATAAAAGCCAAAAGCTACTAATCATTATGGCCAACTAACTCTCTTCCATGTCCATGCTTAGGGCTTGGGCTTGGGCTTCCAAATGAGATTTTTAGTATCCAACCAATGAACTGTTGTTGCATCAGGTTCTCGGGGTAGTGGTGGTGGTGGGAGTGGTTTTATAGGAGATGATAGTGATAGACTCAAATGTGAGCATTGTGGTCAGTTTCGATATACAAAGGGCACATGCTGGGATTTACAGGGCTGCCCACTGGAGTTACAAGGTTATTCCCCACAACGAGGTTCCTTTCCCCCGGGGGGGGGGGAGCGTGTGGAGGTTCTCGGTTTTGTGGTATTCAAAGACCTAGTGCCAACTCTGTGGTAACTTCTACTCCTTCAGAGTTTACATGATGCGGACATTGGAGGACATGTGGGACCACATTGGAGGACAGTTGGACCCACATGGCTCATGGTGGGGTCCTCTCTAGAAGACACAAGGGGGAACATCATTAGAACATCATTTGAAGTCCAAGTTGCTAATTAGAGTCTTTAATTAGAGTTCTTTACTGTTTTAATTAATGATTTATGAAGTATTAGAGGTTAGGACTTTGGGGAATTAATATTATCGTTTTTGGGCTTTTTGGATAACACCCTTTTTATTTAAATAAAGGGCTGGTCAATTACTCTAGAAGAGCCACACGATTTGGCTATTTTGATTAGTATTTGTTAACATGTCTTTTAGTAAGTCTTAAGAAAGAGTGTAGTTGCTATTTTAGGAAAGTTTCTTATTTTTCAGTTTTGAATTTGAAATTGTATGGGGGAGAGTAGAAATCATGGGCCATAAATTTAGCCTTTCCCCACTTTATTTTCTAATGAAGTTGATGAATAAAATTTGTTGTTTTCCTCTCCCACACAAGTTGGAGTTCTCTTTCAAGTTTAGATGCCAAGCTTGAAACCCTAAGTAGGTGATTACTGAGGGCTGTGAAGATAGGTGATTACTTCATACAAGGTACTTCCACTCCTCTATTTCTCCTGCTTCTTCTTTTCTTTTTCTTCTTCTTCTTTATTTTCCCTTGCTGTTTACTGGTTTTCTCCATTCAAGAACCTGAAAATTCATTCAAGAACCTTTTTTTAAAGTGTTTCTTGAACCCTTCTTGATACCCAAACCTGCAACCTCTCTTTTCTCCATCTTTCCCTACTGTTTTATTGATTCCATGCAAAGAAAACCCAATTTTAAATCATACGGCTACCCTGTTTTGGATTCACCTTCTGTTTTCAACCCAGAAAATTGATCTCCCACCTTCCTCTTTGTTTAATCCATCAAAACCTCATCTCCCATCTCTCACACCAATCGGCCAGACCATTAGCGGATCTCCCTTTGATTTCAATCACCAAAACCCACTTCCATTCATTCCCAGACATGCTTTTTTCCCAACCTGTTTTCCCTTGTGATTTCACCTAGGAATTCACTAGAATAGCTATTCCTAATCCTGCGGCACCATGGAATTAACTTCTCTAGAAGTTTTGTTTTGAAGTCAGACTGTCTATCATCTATACATCTTGTGGCAGCAGAGATATATACTTCTCTGATCTCTGGTAGCACCTAAGTGAAGACAGATATGCATCTAGCACTGGCTGCAGCATCACTTCAGATTCTTATGGCTGCCTGAGTTATTTCTGTAGAAGAGCTTCTATTTCTTGAAGTCTGCAGCAGGTACCTCCCATATATGATTGTATCCCTCAAGAATTCCCCATCGAGCATCATTGGTTCATTGATAAAGATGTTGATTTGATGGTTACATACTGATTGTGTTTTGCACTGCATTAATACCATATGTGGATTGTATTGTTCTGATCCTTTGAATAAACTGAAACCTGATTTTATTTATTGGGTGATTTCCCAGATTGTTCCTTAGGCTCATACCTTGTTTCAGTCCAGAGCTAGACCTTAACACTTGAACCTGATTGTCCTATTTCAACCCCATATCAGCTTTGGATACTTTTTTACCACCTGAGCATAACCAGTCCACCCACTGTCCCCACATACTCTGTTGTCTCCCATTAATACTTTGCTTATTACACTTAAATCAGAATCTATTTGAACCTTGGTTTCATCTCAGATTTGACCCTTGGAATTTCTCTAACTCATGCTTGGCAGCCTTGTAACCCCTCTTGTGTTCAGCCTTGTTCTACTTGAGTTCATTGATTGATATTTTGGGTGTGCTGCATCAATTTTGGTATCAACGCTTGTGTGCCGCATCAAGTTCCGTATTAGAGTCAGGTTCCAACTTACTTGGGTTCCTTGGGAATATATTTCGGCGAGGTTCTTTTATCTAGTTCAATCTAGTTGTAATCCCGACGAATATTGGATGGCCTGAATTATTTTGCAAAGTCTTCTAAACCCTGAAATTTTGGAAATGACCCTAAACCCTGAAATTTGGAAAGGAACCTAAAACTTGAAATTATTGGAAAGGGGACCTATCCCTAAAATTTATGGAATCCCCGTGAGATGGTTCTTGAGACTAAAAAAATTTAGATTCCCTAACGGGAAAGGCATCTGGGTTCAAATTACTGATTAATATGAAGACAATGTAATTTTTCCAAATTGGATGAAAAACTTTCGAAAGATCCAGTTATCAGATCTTATTGTTGGTATGATGATGATGGCTTTCTCATTCACTTCAACTATGGAAAATATTATGATTCTGCGGTGTGCAGGATTGCTCTTTTGCAAAAATATAAAGTGGTGTTGGGAAAGAGATGGATTGATGAGAGAGGAGCTGAGATTTGTGAAAAGACTCATATCTTGAGACTTTGGATAAATAGGGAACACCATCGCCTTCGACTTCTGTCACCACCACTTCCCACCATTTCTCCAAATTCAACAGAAAATAAGACAATAGACTTCTCCACCATATTTGATAAGACGCAATTAATCATTGACAAGTATCAACTTTATAAGCGGAGGAAAGATGAAGAGGTTGCTAATTCCAAGTCTGCTATTGTAGAGCATGAAGATGACTCATCAAGTGTGGAAGAACAGTCTAAAGTTGGGAGTGATGATCTTGTTGCGGAAGATTCTGATCAGATTAGCGATGAGCCGTTTAAGGAGCCAGTGGTGATCACAGATGAGTGCCACATTGTTGCACAAGTCTGTGACCAGCCAGATGATGAGATACATGTTCTAGTTCAGGATGAGATCCAGCTTATTCAGATGACTACACCAGTTCATGAGTCCGTGGTGTTTCCAGACATTGTTGATCCAGTTCCTAACATGCCAGAGGTGGAAGATCAAGTGCAGATATGTGCCGACTTACGCCTTATGGTTCCATTACTAGTTCATGAGCTTGAGCATAAGACATATGAGGTGTATTATGAGGTTTTCTCAATATCACATCTTTGCAAGAGGACAAGGTTATTTATTCTCAGGATGTGCATCCTGAGCTCTCTAATGTTGTTGATCATTTCTTTCTACAAAATGTGAGGTTGAGTTTTTTTGAACAAAGGGGGGTTTGATTTAGACATTGGAGGACATGTGGGATACACATGGGTCATGGTGGGTCCACTCGAGAAGTCATATGGGGGAACATCATTTGAAGTCCAAGTTGTTGATTTGAGTCTTTATTTAGAGTTATTTATTATTTTAATTAATGATTTATGAAGTATTAGGTTAGGACTTAGGGGGAATTAATATTATTGTTTTTGGGTTTTTTGGACAATACCCCTATTGTTTAAATAAAGGGCTGGCAGGTACTTAAAATTTCTCGTGCTCTCTGTTTCACTATGAATGTGTCCAAAACATTTTTCTCAGATGCTTTCAAACTGCTGCTTTTCTCATCAATAAGATGCCTACAGTCATTCTTGGTTTTAAGGCACCTATTGATGTTCTTTCTTCTCCTTTCTATTTGTTTCGTATTCCTCCAAAGTTTTTTGTGTGTATTTGTTATGTTCATGTTGATAAATCATATTGTTATAATCTTGATCAAAAGTCTCTTAAATATATTATTTTTGGGCTATGATCCTAGTTAGAAAGGTTATACGTGTTATCACCCTCCTACTAGAGCGCATTTTGTTTCCATGGATGTCACTTTTCATTAGAGTATTTATTTTTTTTTGCACCCAAGTCTTCTATTCAGGGGGAGCTCCCCAAGGTGAATCCTTCTTTTTCACCACTCCCTGTTCCTTTATTTCTTTTTGATTCAGGTATTGGTACAAGCCTTGGTGGTGAGGGGGAGCAAGCATTTAAGGTGTATTCGTGGAAAAAAGGCAGGTGCTGTTAAAGATCTTTTTGCATCCCATCAAGATCTCTCTTTGGATCTATGTATTGATTCAAGTAATCTATCTTCTGCCTCCTGTTAATGATTATGATCTCCCTATTAAAGTCCAAGAGGGTGTCAGATCCTGCATCAAGTATCCTATTACTAATTTTGTTTCTTATCATTCAATGTCTTTTCCCTATCATCATTTTGCTCTTGGTTTGTCTTCTATTTTTGTTCCTCGTAGTGTTGTAGAGGCTTTATCTCAGTGACATTAGTAGGTAGCCATGTAGGGGGAAATATTTAGCTCTCGAAAAAGAATGGCACTTGGGATCTTGTTGATGTATCTTAGAATAAAGTTCATGTTGGTTGTATGTGGATGTACACTGTTAGGCTAAAGCCTGATGGTACTGTTGATCGCTACAAAGCCTGCTTGATTGCTAAGGGTTATACCTAGATCTAGGGTATTGATTATCAGGAGACAGTTGTTGTAGTGGTGAAGCTGAATCCTATTCGGGTGTTATTCTGCCAAATCAGGGCTGGTCTTTTTTACAGTTCGATGTAAAAAAATGCTTTCTTACATGGTGATTTGGTTGAAGAGGTTTATAGGAAGCTTTCTCTTGGTTTCTTTCCTTCCACCTTCAAGGGAAAGGTTTGTAGGAAAAAAAAGCCCTTTCTGGCCTAGAACAATTTCATCAAGCCTAGTTTGAATGCTTTCGTATGGCAGTGCTTAAGTATGGGTATAATTAGAGTCAAGCAGATCATACATTATTTATCAAGCAACATGGTAAATGTCTTCTTACTGCATTGATAGTATATGTTAATGATATTGTAGTAGCTGGGAATGATCATGCGAAGATGTCTCGGTTGAAGCATCAGTTGGCACAAGAGTTTGAGATTAAAGAATTTAGGCTAGTTGCATTATTTTTTTGGGCAGTGAAGTTGCTAAGTCGAGGAAGGTCTTTTTTATATCACAATAGAAGTATATTTTGGATCTCTTGAATGCAACTGGCATGATAGGTTGTAAACCCAGTGAGACGCTTGTAGATCCAAATCACCATTTTGTTGATGATAATGGTGAGACACTTATTGATGTAACACAGTATCAACGTCTTGTAGGAAGGCTTATTTATCTCACCTTAATGGGGCTAGATAATTCTTATGTTGTAAATGTTGTCAGCCAATTTATGCATGCATCTGCTATTGTATATCTTTGTCTATCGTATCCTTCGGTATTTGAATTATGGTCCTAGTGCTGGCCTATTGTATACCCGACAAATTGGCTTACATATTAAGGCTTATACAGATGCTGATTGGGTTGGATTTGTGTCTGATAGGAGGTCGACCTCTGGTTATTGTACTTTTGATGGCGGTAATCTCGTCACTTGGTGAAGTAAAAAGCAGTCTATTGCTTGTTCTAGTGCTAAGGTAAAGTTCCGTTCTATGGCCATGGAGTGTGAACTTCAGGGGTTGCACCTTCTTCTATCTAAGCTTGAATTTCCTATTACTATGCCTCTGAGTCTCTACCGTGATAACAAAGCTGCTATAATCATTGCCCATAATCTAGTTCAGCATGATTGTACCAAACATATTGAAGTTGATCAACATTTTACAAGGAAAAGTTTCTTTCTAGTATTATTTGTACTCCCTTTGTTAAAATAGGAGACTAGCTTGCTGACTTGTTTACCAAAGGCCTCAGTGGCGATCATTTTCATTCATTGGTCAGCAAGCTAGGTTTGTCAGACATCTACTAGACTACCACCCAGCTTGAGGGGGAGTGTAGACGTATGTGGGTCTATGTGGGAAATGGGTAATATGGATATTTTGTCTTTGTTTAAATACTCTCATACATGAGGGTATCTATGTTCATTATACATTATATATGAGTAATCGTATGTGAGAGAATTCTAGCTCTCTCTACGCTTCTACTTCTTCCCTTTTCTTCTTTGTTCTCTTCTTCCCTCTTCTTTTTCTTTCTTCTTTTCTACTATTGTTTCACATGAAAAACTGTAACTTTCTGTCCAATATTTTCCTATGGCTTTCTGCTGATCCTAGTTGTAATTTGTAAAGGGCTGCCATTCAGTTATTGGATTTTCGATTGGGACTCTTGGCTGTTTGAACGAGTTGAAGGTTTTTTGGTGTCTCTTGTTGTTACCTTTTCTTTTGTCTTGACTGGCTTCAGGACTTTCGGTTGCATTCTTCATGCTGCCTATCCTTGGCTTGTAGTTTCTGCTGGTTGCTTTGTTTAATAAAGTTATCTTATTTATCACAAAAAAAGAAGGATTTTAGAAATTTATGTATACTACCTGGAGCTTTAATTTGGTGTTTGCCACTCTAGGAATCTGATTTTGCTATAATGTGGGCCCATTACCTGCAGGATTACATGTTGAAGTAGATAATTTCTTGCATCTCCTAACACCTTAAGGTTCTAGGAGATTTAGTTAATTCACTGTTAACATGGTATCAGAGCCAATATAGGTCATGAGTTTGAATCCTTGTGGAATTAAAAGTATTCTCCTAGACGTAGTATTGCATGTGTGTGCACGAGTTGTGGACTCGCACCTGGTTCCCTAGCTGTTCCCAGGAGAAAACAGTGTTCCTCTTGGGGTGTGTTGAAGTATATTAATTTTTGTGTCTCCTAACAACTTAAGGTTTTAGGAGAGTTGGTTAATTCGCTGTTAACATTACAGCAGCTCTATAGGAGGCTGCTCTGCATCAACAAGTCATTAGGCTGGATTTTTTTGTTTTTTGGGGGTTTGTGTAGGGAAAATATACTAGTTGGGGTAAATTAATTGGAAATACTTAATCTTTGAATAGTTAAGAAATTTTTACACTTATGTTGTAGAAATTCATACTATTGTATTTATTATAGTATCATGTTTATCACTTGTTTCCCTTCAGAATTTTCCCTCATGAAATCGATAAATATTTTTTTTTGGGCTTTCAATTTAAGTTATAGAATCTAAGAGGCTATCGGTTTTCTATATGGGAATGAACATGGTGGTTACATTTCTTCATGGGGTTAGGGAGTATATTTAGGTTGATATGATATGTTTGGGAGGTAGTACTATATTTAGGTACCATCATCTATATTTTGCTACAATCTCTGGCATCATCTTCTTCTTCTTCTTCCTTTTATTTATTTGTTTATTGAGAGGTCATGCAAATTAATTCAATAATGAGGAAGAGAAAAAACAGCAATTCACTAGGGCAGTGAATGCAGAGACTGAAACAACACAAACTAAGCAGAATCACCCCGAAGGAAACTACTCCAACTTGTCAAAAGAATCGTAGATGGAGGTCCACTCTAAAACTCACAAATATGCATTGAAATAAAGATTATCCTGCAAGGAGGACGTCTCTTTAAAAATTTTATTATTCATTTCCTTCCAAATGCCCCAACAAATAGCACCAGGCAGCACCTGCCAGGTAACCTTAAGTATACCTTCCAAATCCCTTATCCACCAGCCGGATGTTGTCTCTAAACATGTTTAGCAAGGACCAAGACACATTGAGACACAAGAAAAGTTCCAGACTTTTTGAACTGTCAAGCAGTGAATTAAGAGATAGTCCACCAAATCCTCCTCCCTCGTACACAACATACACCTGTTTGCTAAATTCCATCCTCTGCTCTGAAGATGGTTAAGGGTAAGGATGTTGTCTAGATAAGAATTTTAAATGAAATAAGAAAGTTTCGAAGGTATGTTCACATTCCAAATGTCTTTATATGGGAATGAACAGACTACCGAGATTCCCAAGCTATTGTCAAATGATTTACAGGTAATTTTCCCTTTTTTGTTAATACCCCACGTCCATTTGTCTCTCTCTCTCTCTCTCCCCCCCTAGGAATTGGCCTATGATTCGCCACACAACACGTTAAATGAACCATGACCTCCAACTCCCAATTGGCTGGAGAAGAGAATGGATCAATCTCTCTCTGGCTTCTCAAAACTTTTTCTTCCTTAGCTCTGAACATGAGAGCTCTTAACTGTTTCATCTGCTTATGTCCCCTCAGGTTCCTGTCAATACGAAAGTTGAGGCTCCAAAACCATCTCTTACTCCAGAGGAAATGAAGATCAAAGCACAAGAACTAAGGTTTGTTTTTTAGAGTCTCTTTATGCCTTTTTCCAGTACTGTTAATAATTTCGTGTTAATTCAATCACCTCGAGATGAAAGCATTTGCAGTTATTGGTAACAAGTTATGAGAATTTCATCTCAGATTCAGTTTCTTTTTGACGCATTATGTAGTCATTCCTTTAGATTCTTTTTACTTATTTCGAGTTATTGACCCTCTTAATCCTTGGCTGTTCAACACTTGGATTACTGTTTTGATTGTTCTCCCTTTTATAATTATTAACTTTTTGAATACTTTCAGGGAGCGAGCTCGGAAAAAGAAAGAAGAGGAAGAAAAGAGAATGGAAAGAGAAAAAGAGAAGGTATCATTGATTATCATGATGATTTTCGTTTCTTTTATAGTTACCATTTGTTCTCTTGGCAATTATTTAGCTTGTAGTTTTTATTTTTATTTTTTTATATTTGATATGATTATATGAATATTTGAAATTGAGCGTTGAAGTGTCATAGAACAAAAATTTATTCACAATGTGGGTTTGTGTTTCTAGTATTTTGTTGTTTTCATGTCTAGATTTTTTTTTCTTCTTTTGAATTAGTTTCACTATGGTCAAATTATCAGTTACTAACTTTTGGTTTTTTTTTTTTTTTTTGGGGTGGGGGGTGTGGTTTACCTGCTCTACATATGTGGCTGTTAGACCTGAGGATCTCTATTTGCCACCAACCTTTTGTAGTAGTTGTACACTCGGGCAGTCTATTTTTCTGTATATAATGTGTCTGTTTATGATCAACTTTATAAATGTTTTGGACAGAAATTTCTCTAACAACCTAACTGCTCAAAAAGTTCTTAAGCGTGCATGTGTGAGAGAGAGCAGACCCCATGTAGTTGGGATAAGGCTTTCTTGAGTTGAGTGGAGCTGTGTACGTGTGTGTGTGTGTGTGTGTGGAGAGAGAGGACTTCCCTTGCACCCAACTTTTCTATCCAAGATCCAACTGCTAGTTATTTTCTTTGAGCCAAGGGTAAACTGGGAAAACTAAAAAATGAGTTTAGCCTCAAGATCATGTTAAGTGATGTCACAAAATTTATTGATAATAGTAAAAGTACATTAGAAACCATGGGCTATGTAAAGATCTAATGTTAGGTATGTTATGCTACTTTCACAAACAAGGCTAAATAAATCCTAATTTTACGTACATATACACCTATGAATTTTATTGAATTGTACTCCAGAGTAACATTAGAGAGAGATCGCATCTGAGTCATTTGTGATTTTGACTGGCCTAACCAGCAGCCTATGTATTGCTTGTGCTCACCCAAAGAGAGTGGTCCTTTATGGTTGTGACAACTATAAGTGTATGATTCCCAAACCAACTTGAAACCATAGGTTCAAGTTTCAGTTGATAGATATCGGTTTTGGAGCTTGCCGATACGAAACTACCCCCCATTTTAAAAAGTTCATGGTATCGGTTGTATCGATACGTATCGAAGATGCACTGAACTTTTTGTATTATGCAAAGGGGCTTCTTTTTAAGGGTTTCAATCGACACTGGATCAATACAGTGTCGATCGAACCCATTCTCTCTCCCATCATTTTCTGCCCCTCTAAAAACACTCAAAATCTTGTTTTTTCTCACTTCTTTTGTTAGATTTTGCAACTAGGAACAAATTTAAGGATTCCATTTGAGTTTCTTTTGCATCAAAAACAAAGATTTGGACTTGGATCTAAAGATCGAAGTCTAAACCCTGATTTCAACAAAAACTTTGGTAAGTTTCAAGTCAAATCTCTTTTGAGTGTAAATTTTTTATATGTTTGTTGTCTAAGCTTGATCTACACATCCATGGTTTTGGAAAAAAAAAATTGATTAAAAAAATTGTTGTTTTATTTTTTTATTTAGAAAAATAAAGAAAAATTTAAAAAAAAATCAAAAAAATCATGCTAAATGAACATGAATTGGTCTGATTTTTTTAGATATGATATAACTAGTCATGATCTACATTCTACTAAATTTTGGTATAATTTGGCCAAATAAATTATTTTTTTATTTTTTAAAATAATTAAAAAATCAAAATAAAAAATAGACCAAATAAACATGGATTGGTCTGATTTTTTTTATATATGGTATAGCTAGATATGATATACTTTCTGTTATATTTTGGTATGATTTGGCCAATTATTTTTTTATTCCAAAAAATGAAGAAAAGTTTCAAAAAAATTAAAAAATTAGACCAAATGAACATGGATTGGTCTAATTTTTTTTATATATGATATAACTAAACATGATCTACATTCTACTATATTTTAGTATAATTTGACCAAATAAACTATTTATTTATTTTTAAAATAATTAAAAATAATAATAAAAATAAAAAATAAATCAAATGATCATGGATTGATCTGATTTTTTTATATATGGTATAACTATGCATGATATACTTTGTAGTATATTTTGGTATAATTTGACCAAATAAATTATTTATTTATTTTTTAAATAATTAAAAATTACTGAAAAATAAAAAAAATAAAAAATACAGCAAGCATGTTTCATTATGTTAATTAGTGTATAACCTCATTTTGATTCACAGGTTTGCAGACATGCCTCAAAAAAGGAATCAATCAATCAAAAATGAGGATGATGATTTTGGCGATCTTGGTTGGCAACATGGGCATTCTCTAGATGGAGATCGACATAAATTAATATATAATTATTGTGGGAAGGTAATGAAAAGTGGTGGTGTCTCAAGGCTTAAACAACATTTAGCATTAGGTTATGGGAATGTACAAACATGTCCTAATTGCCCAAGAAAAGTGAGAGTAGCTATGAGCTTATGATAAAACTCTTGCAGGGACAGAGTCACAATACTAGGGAGAGGAGGATGAGAGAGGAACAGTTTAGGGAGGTAGTGTTAGAGAGGTTAGGAGCATGTGTGGATGTAGATTCTGATTTTGATGAAGGACAAATAAATTATCCATCTGATTGTGAGACTGAGCAGTAGAGGATATATAGTATAACCTTGCTATGAAGGCAAGTTTGTCATCCAAGTATGAGGCAGAACAGCTACGTCGTATCCACTCATCTGGGCCAAATTTTAGTTCTTCTATGCATGAGGTGAGAGGAGGTAATGGTAGTGGTAGTAGTAGAGGTGGGGGGAGTTCTAGACCTTCTAGTGTTCCTTGCACTCAAAGTTTATAAGGGATGAACAAATTCCCATGGAGACTAGTATGTTTCAATCATGTGATGCAAAATAGAAAAGACTTAAGAAATTTTGAGAGAATGTGAGAGACAAAGTAGGAATGGTATATTCCAAATTCACATTTTATCATAGCATTCTAGCTAATGCTACTAAAGGCCATACTTGTAAAAGTTTATGGATGAGGTTGCGAAAACCGGGAAGGGTGTCAAGGTGCCTACTTCGTATGAGGTCATGAAAAAGTATTTAAATCAGCAAAAGAAGTTTTGTAAAAACTATATTGGGATGTTAAAGAAGTAGTGACCAAAGTATGGAGTGACTTATGTGTGATGGTTAGACTGGTCCTACGAGACAGTCTATCAACTTTATGGTAAATTGCAACAGCTGTACAATTTTCTTGAAATCTATTGATGCATCCGATGTTATCAAGGATTTAAACTAAATATGCAAATTACTACTTGAGGTTGGGAAAAATAATGTGGTGCAAATTGTGACGGATAATGGGTACAATTATATGAAGGCAGGAGAACAATTAATGAAGTCATCCAAATTAAATTTTTTCTCGACTCCATGTGCAGCACATTGTATATATCTCATGCTCAAGGCTATGGGTAAAGAGAAAATCATGAAGAAGATAGTGGAAGACGCTAGGACAATTACCACATTTATATATAATCATGTGTATGTCCTTACATTGATGAGAGAGAAGTGTGGAAGGGATATAGTTTGTCCAAGTGTAACAAGGTTTGTCACCAATTATATAGCCCTTCAAAGCATTATATAGAAAAAGTGGCTTAAAGGCCACATTCTCTGGCAAAGAATGGTATGAATACCATAAAAGTAGCACTTCAATAGGAAAGAGAGGAGCAGATTGTGTTTAGCACTTTTTACTTGGATCAGTGCAGATTGTTGTTAAACATATTAGAGCTAGTGGTGAAGGTCCTTAGGATGGTGGATGGGGACAAAAAACCAACTATGGGCTACATCTATGAGTCCATACACCTAATGATGGAAGAAAATTAGGTGCAAACAAATTTCGTGAGAACTGTGAAAATGGTATTAGGGTGTGGACACATCAGCACCAAAAAGTGATAAGCGCCCGTCACAAAAAAGTGTAAATCACTATTCGGTGCTGATGCGTCAGCCCCCTGGTGCTGTTTTCACAGTTCTCATGAAATTCATTTGCACCTAATCCGAGCCCCCTGATGAGAGGCAATTAAAATGGCTGCCCCAAAGAGAACTTCCTCATTCTTAAAGATTGTGGATGCAAGATGGACAAAGGTATTTCTCCACCCACTCCATTGAGCTAGAAAGTAAATTTAGATTGTTTCATTTAGTTTTGCCTTTTTGGTACTTCAATAGTCATGACCATGTCTTATGCAATGTATTGTGTTTTTATGAACTTTAACTTGTACTACCTATATTCACAGTCGCTTGGACTTCGGCCCAACCTACTTAGTATTATAGAGGATGTGATTGCCAAACTTGAACCTAATCCGATAGCATAATCGAAAGCTCCTTCACAGGTGATAACAATTACAAATTAAACTTCATTCCCAAAATGATAATTTTTTGATAAGTGACATGATAAATAATTGTAGATAAAGCTTTTTAGGGATGCCATCGGATCTTTTGGTAAAGTAGCTGCCGATGCTGGATGGGAATAATACACCCCCAAGTGGACATGTCGTTCTATTTCTAATAACAATTGTAAATTGGATTTTCTATGTCAAAATGTATAAGTGATGGTTGAAACAATTGTGCTAATTTTGATTATAAATTTATAATGTTGCAAGGGAATGGTAGGTGTTGTATGGGACCAATGCCAAGGAGCTGAGAACAATTACAGCAAAAAAATTATCTTATACTACATCTTTCTCTGGTTGGAGAGGAATTGGAGTACTTTCTCCCTGCTTCATTCGAAAAGGTGTAATAAGCTTGGCCATGAAAACCTATAGAAGCTTGTATTTGTTCACTACAACATGTAATTAATGGAGAAAAACATAGAAGTGGGTCAAAAGGAAGAGGAATACAGTAGCCCTATTGACTTGACTGATATTTTCTGTGAGGAGGGTGAGAAGGAGGATCCATTGTACAAGTGGATCAAAGAGGTTGGAAACCTAGTGATGGATGAGCCAGATGGATGGCCAAACTCCCACATAGCGAGTCAGATGGGAGTAGATGTAGATGAGTTCATGGTAGAGATGCAAGTACAATAGGGGTCTCAAACTCAATTAGGTGGTGATGATGATGACTCTTTGGAGTTCAACTCAGATGAAGATGATGGAGGTGGTGATGGAGGTGATGGAGGTAACGATGGGAGAAATGATGATGGTGGGATTGGGGGAATATGCTGATGAGTATGGTGGGGCAACGAGTCAAAGACCTCTTAGTCCATTTGTAGTAGAGAGGACTTTTGATCATGTATCCCAGGATACAGATCATGGTGCACATTCTCCAATTCCTACTTCACAACCTCCTCAGACTTATAAATGAGGGTGATGGAGGAAGAAGAAATATCAGGAGGATGAGAGTAGTTCACATCATGGTGTTGACAGTTTTGAGAGTTTAGTAGGGTTATTTGATGGCATGAGCATTAGTGGTGATAGTGTCGATGTGACTTAATAGGGTACTACATCTTATAACTAGCAACTTGGTTATTACATTCCTCAGCGGTCTCAACATAATGGTTCTTTTACTTTTGGCACACATACAAAGAGCCAACAGTCTTAGGTTGATTTGTTTGGACTTGGCTAAAGTTATTTGCAGCCTCAACAGTCTATAGTGGGATCCGAATCTTCGTTAGAATCATCATCATATGATGATGACCAGGGCCACCGATGTCAGGCTCGCTAACAATCTCAACCTCAAGCTTAGCCTCATCCTCAAACTCAGCCTCAACCTTATCCTTATCTTCTCCCTCAGTGTCAGGTTTAATTGGTGGTAGGATTCCCACGATATGAGATACTGTTGAATGTAGAGGATTATGTATATGAGAGGTACATTTGTGGGTTTTAGGCATGGTATTTCACTATGACATGGAAACAATATTGCTACTACTTAAAAGATCAACTCTGTTAGCAAATGGATTGTCAACACTATGATAGGGATAGGGATAAGGATGGAAGTAATGATTTTGATCCACCCAAGAATTTTGTGGTATTAATTGGAGCTAGGAATGGGACTTGAGAGTTGATTGTTGAGATTTGGAGTCTTGGAGACTTGGTCTATATCACTATATATATTACTCTTTATCTTGTACTTTTGTACGTTTGTAGTTTGTATGTTTGTTTGTAGTTGTACTATGATATTGGCCCAAATGTGTTCTTTTATATATGAAATCATTTTTGGGTTAGGAATTTGTGTCATATATGCTTATTTATCATTTTTTAACTCATTTATGGCTAATGGCTCTAATGTGTAATGTTTTTACCAATCTCCAACACGTAAACTTCTATATATGTGCAATAGCATGTCTTGAGGGTGTCAAATTCCAACTATTGATAAATAAGTGTTTAACAGTGTCTAGTTGTATAATAATGCTTATTATAACATTTTCTAAAGTTTTATTTAAAAATTCAAAGATTTCATAGTGTTTTCATATTTTTCATAAGCGACAGTGTATGCCATAAGGTTATTGGTTTCCACAACCATCATAGATGGTTGTTTTGTATATATAATGGTTCCTAAATGTGTATTATTATATATTCTATCATATCCTGAAGTTTCATAAAAAAATTCCAACATTTTCCTATAGTTTCCATCATTTCCGTAAAATTTTCATGGTTTTCGATATGTTTCCACCGAAACCTTGTCCGAAACCGAAACTTTAAACCTTGCTTGACACTACTATAAGTTTCCTTGTCTTGAAACTGCATGCACGTTTTGATGAGTCACTGGAGGGTGCGTTGCACCCTAGAGTTGTTGTAATGAACTGTTACCTGGAGTTGTGAAGTGCACCTTCTTTTATATATAACACAGCTCATTAACTAATGTTGAAATCTTGGAGCTTTTTAAAAAAAAGATCTTGAATGTGTTTATGGGGTTTAATAAGTTTCTTACGGTTCTGCAGAATGAAAGCTTATGATTTAAAGTTAAAAGCGGTTCTCTATATGCGCTTTCATTTAAGACTGGGATATGCGAAATATACTTGTCTGTTAGTTACTCTGGCTCTCTGATTAAGCATGTCTATTAAACCAGTCTGTATGTCGATCCTACATTTTATGTCTTGAATTTTGCTCTGCATCCACCAAAGTTCCTATATTTGTGTAACCTGGTTGTGGCATTTATTATAGGAGAGGATTCGAGTTGGTAAGGAACTCCTTGAAGCAAAGCGAATTGAGGAAGAAAATGAAAGAAAACGGTTTGTCCTAAACCAGAAATTGCTTTTATTATGTCAATGTATTTGCCTTCCAATAGTGTCCATCACCTGATGTCAGCTTCGACTTTTTCTCCTGGTAGATTACTTGATATATTTCTCCTTTTGAATGAAATATGCATCCTTTGCTGTTGCAGTATAGTGGCTTTGCGAAAAGCAGAGAAAGAGGAAGAGAAAAGAGCTAGGGAGAAAATCCGTCAGAAACTAGAGGAAGATAAGGTCTTTATTGGATTCCTGCCACCTTATTCAATGTTGATTATAGTTGTTAAATGATCTGCATTTTGGATCATAGTATTTTTTAGTTAGGAAGTTGGAATCAAGTATTTGTTGTCACTGATGTATCAAATAATCAGGAAATGTTTCTCTCTTCATTTTCTTACACAGAAGGTGATTCCTGTCTTTAAAGCATAGAATCTGGTGCAAGTGCAAGGCTTAAAAACTTCAGTCCCCATGGAAGTGTAATTGATTCGTGGAAGTTTATGGAAGCCAATGGAAACATTAAGAAAAATTTGAAACTGTAGAATCAATTATGGGAACAATGGACCTATTTAATGAAACTTTAGGAAATGATAAAATGAGCACCAATACACACCTAGGAATTATAACATAAGCAAGTCAACCATCTATAATGGTTTAAAGAGATTGATACCTAGTGACATACCCTGTCGTACCTGTCCGAAACACAGGTTAATGTTACACATAAACAATAGGTCTATAGTTGCATCACTAATAAAGAAAAAACATTAACATAATAAAGCAATGCATCTACATAGAGTTAGGATTTGACTTGTAAATTTCCCTTCATTGCACTACTAACTTTTGATGAGCAAGAAAGGCAGTAGGAAGCCCACACACAAAATGTAACTTCAATGTGGTTACCCCACTTCCTTATAGCTTTCATCCCATGATAGTTATACATTGTCCTATGTAGATAAGCTTCAAGCGGTTGTCCGTACTTCCATCTAATGTTATCACATTGCTTCTATTCTGGGAGGCATATTAACTTTAGACCCATGAAGTTTCTTAAGAATAGTATAAAAATAATTTAGGAAATGATAAAACGGCCATATAAAAGGGCAGCTTGGCCCACGGTAAGGCTTACTGTTAGCGTCCCTGGTGGCGCGGGTTCGAGTCACAGAAACGGTAAGGCTGCGTACATCTTGCCCTCCCCAGACCCCACATTAGCGGGAGCCTCGTGCACTGGGCCGCCCTTTTGTTTGATAAAAACAGCCATGTCTAGGAAACGTGAAAAGAAAAACTGTAAATTCATAACTTCTAAACAATAGATGCTACACAATAATAAGGTTTCTCATGTCTATATGTCCCATTCAATACATGTCACCATAACATAAACACAATAAGATCATCATCCCTAACTCTATTTTCTTGCCAAAAGAGATTGGGTGGCTCAAAACTATCATTCCTATCATTGTTTCTATGTTGATGATGCATCTACCGATGAAGTCGATTCTTTAAGTAGTAACAATGCTGATGTCTTGACATGGTGTTGTTCCAATCTTAATAATCCTAGACATATTGTTGATAAATATACTCTTCCGCATCCGTCAGCACCCAATTTTGGATGCAGAGTTTGTGGTTGAGATCAAGGATGAGCAGTGCCATATGAAGATTAAGGTCCCTCCATATAATTCCAGCCTCCACCTCCATACTGGTACGATCCATAACTATGGGATTCATTGCCATGTGTTTGTTGTCCATAAGGATCAAAACATAGGTTGTCCAACCAAGATGTTCGACTCCGTTTGTCATACCGTTCATTAGGATATCCATATATGTAGCCGTCCAACTACCAACACCCCATCCACTTACAGAAGATTCACCTTAACTAATCAAACTACTAGCACCCATACTCATGTTATGAAATGCCTCTGCCAAACTATCATTGCCATACTTTGATGAGAATGAGCTCTGTCTCATCTTCTTCCTTGTGCATTAGGTGATACCTCCATCTTTGATATGCCTGATGTTATTGTGTCTGGCATGCACCATAGTCTTCGTCTTGGGTGGTATTATCAAATCCTTGCTCCCTTGTGAATGGGCTAACAAGTTTTTGACTTTTTTCATATGCGTTGTGATGTAGTACAAGGGAAAGATACCAAAGATTAATGTAAAATAATTCCATGAGGCTCAAATAATTATGAGATTCAAAAGGCGGAAGCATGATATTTCAAGAATTGAAGTTTAAAGCAATTAAATAGCCACAAAACAGGGGAAATCAAGATATAGAATGGTAGAATAGAGGTTAGAATGAAAAGGAAAAGAAAAGAAGAAAATAAGGATAAAGACCCAAAAGGGTATTTTTGTAATTTTGGGCAAAATTCCGAAAATGACTAAAATACCTCTCCGACACATCAGAAAATTTCGAAAATTTTAGGGCAGTTTTGACGTGTTTAAGGGTTCTACAATTAAAATTTCATGAAATTCCAATAGGATTAGATGAGTCAAATCAAAGAATTTCAGAAAATGTAAGAAAATTGATTTAGAGGTTTGGGTATTAAAAGTGTTCAAGAAACACTTGAAAAGATGGGTCTTTCACGGAGAAAAACCAGTAAACAATAAAATATATAAAAGAAAGAGAGATAAATGAAGAAGAGAATGAAAAGAAGAAGAACAAAAGAGAAGAAGAGAAAGAAAAAGATAACTTTTGAGAAAATCACTAATCTCATGTCCATTGGAAATCACCAACTAAGGTCTCCAAACTTG